>PVIA01018558.1:0-12482 GCA_004024845.1 Tonatia bakeri | reverse complement strand
CCCTGTGCATTTTCCTTCACTTCACTTAGCATAGCCTTCATTTTTTCATTTAATTTGCAACCAAATTCAACCAGTTCTGTGAGCATCCTGATCACCAGTGCTTTGAACTGTGCATCTGATAGGCTGGCTATCTCTTGGTCACTTAGTTGTACTTCCTCTGAGGCTTTGATATGTTCTTCTGTTTGGGCCTTTTTTTTTTTTTTTTTGTCTTGTCACATCTCTTACGTATGAGGGGTGGAGGCTTAGGTGTTCACCAGTGCAGGGCAACCCAGTTGCTCGGTTGTGATGCTGTATGTGGGGATGGGGTCCCTGAGGGAATAATGGGTGCTTGCTCCTCTCTGTCAGATTTCAGTCCCTTCCGCCACTTCCCCCAAGCAAACTGGGCCCTTTTAGTGCTGATTTCTGTTTGGTTGGGCTTGTGTACATTCTAGGACCCTGTGGGTCTCTTCAACAAACTCTCCCGTGAGGCTGGGAGTCTCTCCCAGCACCTCAACCCCCACAGGTGTTTTCAGTCGGTGTTTGAGGATTTATTTCCTTGAGCTGGGGCCCTGTGTTGTGTGGTCTGTCTCACTTCCCAGTTTTGCCTGGTTTATCTGTGCGCATATATGGGACCACCGCATCAGTCAGCCACCTTGTGCACCGTGTCCCTCTTCACAATTGCTGCCTTGCTGGGTCTGCCCATTGCCACCCTGTGCCCGGGGTCTGCCAGCTGCCGCCTGTGCGCCCAAGGTCCACATGCTGCTGTGTCACAAGCCCGAGGTTTGTCAGCTGCTGGCTTGCATGTCTGGTGCCGCCACTTTTTTTTGCCGTGACCCCTCTCTGCCTGGAGACCCAACTCTGCCCCTCCTACCTGTCTGGATGAAGGTGTCTATTTTAACCCCTTGGTTATCTGACTTCCATACAGTTAAATTTTCTGTTAATTCTAGTTGATATTTTGTTTCTAAATTGTTGTTATTTTGGTTGTGTTGGGAGGCACATTGTGTCTACCTATGCCTCCATCTTGGAAGTCCTGGAATTTTCTTTATTTCATTAGTATAGCCTTTATTTCTTCCCTTCTGCATTTTCCATACTCAGTGAATTCTCTGAGCATCCTTATCACCAGTGTTTTGAACTCTGCGTCTGATAGGCTGGCTATCTCCATTTCATTTAGTTCTTTTTCTGGGGTTTTGTTCTGTTCTTTCATTGGGGCCATATTTCTTTATCTCCTCAATTTGGCAGCCTCCCTGTGTTTGTTTCTGTGTATTAGATAGAGCTGTTTTGGCTCCCTGTGTTGTAGTGTGGCCTATTTTAGCAAAGGTACCATTCTGGATGAATGTAGCTTCTTTAAATCCTTGGTTGTTGGACTTCCATACAGCACGCTTTTCTGATGGTTCTGGATGATATTTATTTTGAGATCTAGCTGTAATTCTTTCTGTGGTTGTGTGAGAAGGTGAAGCATGTTTACTTAAGCTTTCATCTTGACTGGATGCCATATATTCTTTATTCATTTATCTATTGATATACACTTAGATTGCTTCCATATCTTGGCTATTGTAAATAATGCTGATTTTCCATTTTTGGGGTGGTTTCTCCACTCTGCCAGTCAGTCTGGGGGCTAGGTGACTCTGTGGCTGCTTGGGCTACTGTGTTCTTCTGAGCATCCAGGTCTCGATCCAACATGGAAGCTTCTCCAGTGGCCACAGTACTCACTCAGGGAGCTGAAGTGTTGGAGGGTAGAGTAGGCAGTGAGATACAAATGTGCTTACTCTTAAAATATGAATGTTTCTGTGCCTATCTGAGTTTGTTTCATTTGCATCTATTTTGAGGCTTAGTTTGAAAATTCTTGAGTGATAGAAACTGTTACTGTACAAATGGTTATGAGTGTTCATGGGAAGTTTTATTTTTTGATGGGCATCTAGTAAATGTTCATTGATAATATGCTTTCCCTGCCATCATTAAAATTCTTTCTTAAAGTTATTTATTTTTATTTTAAAAAATATATTGTATTGATTATGCTATTACAGTTGTCCCATTTCCCCCTTTTATTCCATTTTGCCCTGCACACCCCTCTGACTGGAATTTCCCCCTTTTAGTTCATGTCCATGGGTTGTACCTATAAGTTCTTTGGCTTCTACATTTCCTATACTATTCTTAATCTCCCCCTGTCTATTTTCTACCTACCATTTATGCTACTTATTTTCTGTACCTTTTCCACCTCTCTCCCTCTCCCACTTGATCACTGATAACCCTACATGTGAGCTCTATTTCTGTAACTCTGTTCCTGTTCCAGTTGTTCACTTAGTTTGTTTTTGTTTTTGTTTTTTAGGTTCTGTTGTTAATAGCTGTGAGTCTGTTGTAAGTTTATTGTTCATATTTTTGATCTTCTTGTTCTTAGATAAGTCCCTTTAACATTTCATATAATAAGGGCTGGGTGATAATGAACTCCTTTACCTTGACCTGATCTGGGAAGCACTTTATCTGCCTTCCTATTCTGAATGATAGCTTTGCTGGATAGAGTAATCTCGGATGTAGGTCCTTGCCTTTCATGACTTTGAGTACTTCTTTTTTTTTTATAAGATTTTATTTATTTATATTTTTAGAGAGGGAAGGGAGGGAGAAAGAGAGAGAGAAACATCAATGTGTGGTTGCTGGGGGACATGGCCTGCAACCTAGGCATGTACCCTGACTGGGAATCAAACCTGCGATGTCTGGTTAGCAGCCCGCGCTCAATCCACTGAGCTACACCAGCCAGGGCTTTGAGTACTTCTTTTCAGTCTCTTCTTGCCTGTAAGGTTTCTTTTGAGAAATCAGCTGAAGTCTAATGGGAACTCCTTTGTAGATAACTGCCTCCTTATCTCTTGCTGCTTCTAGGATTCTCTACTTCATTTTAATCTTGGGTAATGTAATTACGATGTGCCTTGGTGTGTTCCTCTTTGGGTCCAACTTCTTTGGGACTCTCTGAGCTTCCTCGACTTCCTGAAAGTGTATTTCCTTTGCCAGATTGGGGAAGTTCTCCTTCATTAATTTGCAAATAAGTTTTCAATTTCTTACTGTTTCTCTTCTCCTTCTGGCACCCCTATGATTCGGATATTGGGACATTTAAAGATGTCCTGGAGGTTCCTAATCCTCTGTTCATTTTTTTTTAAATTCTTGTTTCTTTATTCTGTTGTGGTTGAATGTTTCTTCCTTCCTTCTGCTCCAAACTGTTGATTTGTGTCCCAGTTTCCTTCCTCTCACTGTTGGTTCTCTGTACATTTTCTTTTATTTCACTTTTCATAGTCTTCATTTTCCCCCTCTAATTTGTGACCATATTCAACAAATTCTGTGAGCATCCTGATTACCAGGGTTTTGAATTGTGCATCTGATTGGTTGGCTATCTCTTTGTCACTTGGTTTTATTTATTTATTTATTTTGAGCTTTGATCTGTTCTTTCATTTGGGCGATTTTTTGTTTTTTTGGTCTCAGTAGGCCTGCTACATAGTAAGGGGTGGAGCCTTAGGTGTTCACTAGGGGGCTGCATTGTGACATTGTATGTGGGGGATGATCCAAGAGGGAACAGTGCCATTCGCTCCACTACCTGCAGGTTTTCAGTCACTTCTCCCACTACCCACAATTAAATTGGGCCTTCTGGGCTGATTCCTGGATGGGTGGGTTTGTGTACATTCTAGGACCCTGTGAGTCTCTCCAGTGAACTCTCCTGTGAGGCTGGGAGTTTCTTCTGCTGCTGCCTCAACCCCCACAGGTGTTTTCAGTCAGAGGCTTTGAGGTTTTATTTCCACACTCTGGAACCCTGGGTTGTGAGGTCTATCTCACTCCCCAGTTGTTCCTTCCGGTTTATCTGCATGTGAATGTGGGGCCGCCCTGTCCGTCAGCAGCTGCATTGTCTGGTCTGCCAGCCGCTGCCTTGCTGCAAGTCCTCTCCACCCAGCTGCCCGTCTCTGCCCCTCCTACTGGTCTGAATGAATCTTTCTTCTTTAACTCCTTGGTTGTTGGACTTCCATACAGTTCAATTTTCTGTCAGTTTTCGTTGGTTGTTTTTTGTTTTAAATTTGTTATTGTCCTTCTTTTGGTTGTGTGAGGAGGCACAGTGTGTCTACCTATGCTTCCATCTTTGCCAGAAGGTATTTATTTATTTTTAGAGAGAAGGGAAAGAAAGGAGAAGGAGAGGGAGGGAAACATCAATGTGAGAAAGAAGTCTTGATGGTTTTCCTCTCGCACACCCCTGACCTGGGGACCTGGTCTGCAACCCAGGCATCCAGGCATGTCCCCTGACCAGGGAATCGAACCACTGACCTTTTGGTTTGCAGGATGACACCCAACCCATTGAGCCACACCAGTCAGGGCTCAAATTCTTAATTAAAAGTTAAGTGCAAATATACTCAATTTGGAACCAAATTGTTTTGTTTTGTTTTTTATATAATGCTCTAAGAATGAATCACAGTACTCTGTCAGGTAATTATTCAATAATATTTTGACATAATACCATTTGACACAAAACCATACCAAATCATTATTTTTTATGAAAAATCACTAATTAAGTTTATATATCACTTAATGGGGTAATAATTTAATAATTACTTGAAGAGACAAAACAAAGGGAATATGGTAAGGGAGCAATTTAATTTCTGATGGTCAAGTAATAAAATTCTTCATGGAACAAGTGGTATTTGATGTAGGACTGCATAGAATTTGACAGGTAGAGATAGAGGTGGTGAAGGTAAGATATTTTTGGTAGAGGAGATGAACTGTGCTAAAATCCAGCAGTGGGGATGTACCAGGTATGTTCAGGGAATTTTCATTTGTCCAGTTTGGTTAGTGCATGGGTTGCATGAGTGGGAATAGGTAGACATTAGGTTTAAAAATTAACTCTGCAAATGCAAAGTTTAATGAAATGTTTGAAAGGCAGACTGGAAGTTGCTACTTCTCTAGGTATCAGAGTGTTGAAAGGTTTTTGACATTTTACTGTGGAGAATGTTAAACATATATAAAAGTAAACAGCAGAACAATATGACAACTCCTCATATAGACATAACCCTGCTGCAGCAGTTGTGATTTTTTGCAGTTGGGATCTTATAGCCACTTTTATTTCATCTTCATGCCCTATTTCTGCCCTGTTATTTTGAAGGAAATCCCAGACATCCTATCATTTCATACATAAATATTTCAGTATGTGTCTCTAAAATATAACAATTCATTCCAAAAACATAATCATGATACCAAAACATAACCACACCTAAAAGAACTAACAATATGTCCTTAAAATGATTCAAGGGTTTTTAAGACAGCACACCATGACCAATGCAGTGCTCAACCCAGGAAGGGATATGGTTCCATATTCCCTAAACATAAAATATTGTGTTATTTAATTGAATGAAATTTATGTTGTATAGAGTATAGCTACCTAAATGCAGATAATAGAAATGAACAATTTTTCATGAGTAGTGAATGCTATAAGTCACTTCACTGACACAAAGTCATTCAGAGATTTTTTAAAAAGCATGCAGTTACTTCAGAAGCAAAGCTTGGAAATTATGTTTCTCAGAAGAAAAATGCTACAGTCAATTTTCATTAAAATAAACTGACAAAATAATTTTTTCAACCTTTTAAAGTCTTTCATAAAAATCAGAGGGGCCTATTTCTTTCTATCTTTGTGACCTTTGCCTGAAAATGCCCAAGAAAGAGGGTTTTTTTTTTTTTAAAGACTAGGGTTAAAGAGAGATAATTAAGGGAAAGGAAGAAAATAAATAGCTCAGTATACCAATAAATTGTGTCCTTCTAAAGAAACTACATTATGTTAGAATAGATTATTTGGGGGTTGGTTGGAAAAATCCTGCTATCGTGGTGGAAATGCAATTACATTGTGTTGGATGTTGATGAAGGGAAGGCCATTGAAAGCCAGAAGCCTCCTTATTCCCCTGGGTGCCTTCATCCCTGTGACATTAGCCACCTGGAGCCCTGTTTGTTCAGTTGCCCATCTGATAGAATATCTAATCTCCTCATTTCCTGTGCTGTGGAAAATTATTTTATTCAGCAAGTGACTGAACCCTTATTTGGAATGAAAATCGCTGATGTATTTGAGACAACGTGTTTGGCACAAAGCAAAGATGAGTTTTAGATTCCTTTTTCTAGCAGACCTTACCTAAAGGCTGCCAATTAAAAAAAAAAAACAATAGAAGATCCAAGTGGGTTTGGAAGAGCAGAGGTTGTTTTAAAGGCAAATATTTTCTTTAACTTTGTTTTCTGAAAACTTACTCTTTAACAAGAGGGGAGAGGAGGGAAAAGCATCTTTAGAACAAATGTTGCTACTGCTGAATTTTAGTGGTAATTCAGCACCTTTGTGTTGTTACCAAGCCATTCAAATATAAGGGGGTAGTTGCACAATGTAGTGAGATGCTGATGCTTGTATTGAATGACTTTCAATTCAAGAGGGACAGGAGATGGAATATGCATACTTTTAAAAAAATTGCACTTTCTTTGAAATATAGTAGTCCCAATGAGAAATAGAGGCTTCTGAGTGTAGGAGGCAGAACTTGGCATATATTTTATCTTTCCTCATTTTTTTATTCTAAAAGGTCTTACTTTTTTCTCATTGTATTATAGCTTGTTCTTTATTGCTCTGTTGTTAACTTCATTAAATTTATGCAAATCTAGTTCCCTTATATTATAAGGTCCACTTGTCCTGTCTAGCATGGAGATAAACATTTCAACACATTAGACCAGAGAGGTGTAAACTGTGGTAACATCCCCTTATCTGTACTTTAGACTTCCAGCAATCTAAACTAGCCTTGCTACAAGGCTGGAACCAGGAAGGAAAGAAAAAGGAGGACTTTGAGATGCCAAAAGAACTATCATAAAGACCATGAACTTTACATTGCAGGAGAAGCATCAGGACAGGCTGTCAGATCCTAACTTTAATCAGTAATTTTATTTTATACATAATTCTAATAGACTTCATTATCTGGCTTGCTGGACTACAGCAAATTAAATGAGAGACTATTAGTACCAGGTGCACTAAGAGCCAGAAGAAATAACAGCCAAAAGTTTGAATGCAAGGGAGGAGTAGAAAAGAAATAAATACTGAGTCAAGCTCAGCCATCTGTGGCCATTGAGTGAAGGGGAAAACAGTATGTGGGCCACAAGAGCCTTGAGTACAGCTCCACCTTTAAGATAGGAACTATCTTGCCTCTCTATATGTATTCTAGTACTTAGCCCATAAAGTAGACATTTTCTTTTTGTTTGGAAAGCAGACATGAAAACAAGATCCCAGTAGAATTCATTAGTGCGTATAATGCTAAACTCAAGTAATCAGAAATGATTAGATTATATTCACTGTACTCTGACTAAGAAGGCAGAAAAAAAATCCATCTTAAAAATTTGTTTAAAAACACTTGAGTAAATACCTGGGCATAGGATTGCTGGATTGTATGGTAGGTTTATGTTTAACTTATAAGAAACTGCTAAATTGTTTTCCAAAGTGGCTGTACCATTTCGCATTTCTACGAGCAATGTTTGAGAGTTTCTGTTAGTGTACATGCTCTCCAGCACTTGGAATTCTCAGTTTTTAATCATTTTAATATTCTAATAGATGCATGGTAGTATATCATTTTGGTTTTAATTTACATTCCCTTAACAACGTATAATATTTAGCATTTTTCATTTGCTTATTTGACATCTGTATATCTTCTTAGGTGAAGTGTCTGTTCAAATATTTTGTTGTTTTAAAATTTGGGTTACTTTTTTTCCTATTATTGAGATTTCAGGGTTCTTGATCTATTTTTGAAACAAGCCCTTTACCAGTAAGTGCTTAACCAACTGAAATGAAAACTTGTGTTTACACAAAAACCTGTACATAAATGTTAATAGTTGCTTTATTCATAATTGCTGAAAACTGGAAACACCCCAAATACCTTATGACTGGTGAATGGTTAAAAAATGCAGCATATCTATAAAATGGAATACTACTCAGCAATAAAAATGAAAAAGTTCCTGATTCACATACCAGCTTGGATGAAACTCCAGTGCTTTATGCTAAGTGAAAGAAGCCAGGTTCAAATTGCTCCACACTATATGATTCCATTATGTGACACTCTGGAAAAGGCAGAACTATAGGGACAGAGAACAGATCGGTAGTTGCCAGGAGCTGTGGCATAGGGGCAGGGTTTGACCACAAAGGGGGTGGCACGAGGGAAATTTGAAGAGTGATGGATCTGCTCTATATCTTGATTTTGTTGGTGGTTGTGAACACTCATAGAACTAACAACACAGTGAGTTTTACTCTATGTAAATTTTACCTCCGTTTTTTTGAAAAGGAAAAAAAAGAGTTGGAGGGTAGAAAAGAGTAAGCTTTATAATTGTGGAAAAGTCTATACTGTGGCTACATTTCAGGGTGTTTTGAGTAAGCCAGAACATTCCATTAGTTATCAGACTTCTGTAAGAAGTTTAATCCTGGTTTTAGGGGAACACAAATAAAAAATTTAATCATGTGAATTTTAACTTGCAATTGTGAATGCAGAAGCATCAGGCATAGCTTAGCAGTTATTAATGTGATGGACAGATAGAAGCATGGTGGAAGAAGGAGGGAGAAAACTAATTGTGAATAAATGACCATCAGTTTATTTCTGTTTATTTTACATGCACAAAGAAACACATACACTTCACCTTTTCTCCCTCTTATTCCTCCACTTTCTCCTCATCCTCACTAGTCTGTTAATGCACCCTTCACATTGGAGCCAAATCTCTTTGTGATCCAGGCACACAATCCCAGCCTCACAGCTTTACTTATTTCCTGTGAACGTTCGTACCTGTGTGAATTTACTCACTTTGACTCCTTTGCCCAATATGCCCTGCCCACTTTGACTCTGGACTTTTTCAACATCCAACTCAAAACTTGCCTATTCCATGAAGCCTTCTTTGTTCAATCTATTCAGAAGTGAATTTTTCCTCCTTGTACTTAGTAGATTCTGAGAAAATGCTTATTGCATTGTCCAAAGACAGGCAGGAGAACAAAAGAACAAATATGTGCGTATTACAGATGTGGGATAGATATTGAATGATGGGTCTGAACCATTTTTGTTTGAAGCAGTATAGAGTGGCTAGAAAACATGGAGGTGCCATGTTGCCTAGGTTGGAATACTAACCCTGCTGCCCACTAGCTATGTGATATGGGAGAAATTATTTAACTTCAAAGTCCCAGTGTCCTTATCTGTAAAATGGCAGTAATAATAGCATCTACCCATGGTTCTTTGGAGGAGTAAATGAATTTACTATAAAGTTCTCTATGTAAGTTTTAGCTGTCATTATTTTGGAAGCAGTCTTAATACTTCCAACTAATTCTAGTCAGATGGGCTAAATATATAAATTCAAAGGGTATGTGAGTTTCAAGGGGATACTAGTGTTAGAAGATGTAGAAATGTAAGATAACATTTGCATTCATCCAATCCAGGCACTTCAGAAAGATCAGCAACACTGGTTCCATTATGGATTCTAATCTAATGCTGTGAAAATATATCATTGCAGCCTTCATAATAGGACTTTAAAAGGGACTGCATTGGTGGGGGCTGGAGGAGGGGGAGTCAGCTGTTGTATGACCTCTCTAAAGAGAGCACTTATAGCCACTCTGTTCCATGAGCAGCCATTTGATATTCTAGGCAGCTGCCTGACACTGCACTTTGATGCCCCACAGTGTAATTAACAGGCACGCACACAGCTGCCTTGTCAAACAATTGGCTAGACTTGGCAGTGTATGCTGCAGAGGAGGGATGGTGGTAGGGAGCACCCAGGATATGTTCACCACCTTGAGCACTGAGCTTTCCCAACAGCTCTGTGATAACGTTGCAGCTGCACCCTGAGCACTTCTCAAAGCACTGTGCCTGCTAATTTCTTACAGGGGACTGTGCAGATTCCTCAATTCATAACAAGTTTCCATTCTCTGGCTTAAACAACAACAATACCACTAGCTTGAACTCCTCCTTGATGCTATCAGTCAGCTGTGGCCAGCCCATCTGGGTTTTTTATCTTTTGTTTTTTAATTCTCCTCTAACTCACACAAGGACTTTTTTACATCCCTGTAACCACTGACCAGATAAATCTTGTTTAGGGAAGGAAATGTAAAAGGAAGTATGATGTCAGGAAAAAAAGCACGGGATTGGGAATCAGGAGACCTCTCTGTTTGTTCTAACTCATTAGTTATGACATGACCTTGAGAAAGTGTTTGTTCTCTTTGGAACTTTGAGTGTTAATGTGTACAGTTAAGGTGGTTAGGTTAGAGAGAACCTTTCTGGGATATCTGTGGCTATGGGGATCTACTACTCATAAGGTGTTTCAGGAACTTTTGATCTTTGATCCTGGCTGCAGTGGAACCCAGAATCTCAGAATTCATAATCTGTGTAAGAATCTCAGAACTGTCCTTATTCTAAGCTGCCAAATAACCAACTCTTATGCAGAGTAGGATCCCTGTCCTTGAAACTTGCAGCCTGCCTTGCTTTCCAGCCTTTCTTGAGAGTGCTGCATAATCCTAACTTGGGGTTGTATTCAGAATGTTCCAGTGGTTTTTGGAGAAAAGCTCAAGAATGTAATGGCACTGCAGATGGAACCCAAGGATCAGGTACAAGCTCCGTCTTGCTGCTCTGTATAGGGTGTATTGCTCATTTACATTTATGTTATGAGAAATTTACAGGTTATGTTTTTCACATTTTATCTGTGTTAGCTATCAGGCTGCTAGTTTGAGAAACACTCTTGGTTTTAGCTGGGTTCATTCAGCTCATTTCCCTTGTGAGGAAATGCTGTCTCTCACAAAGGAACCTCCTGTAAAGAGTAGAGCAGGAGGGACTGGCCTCTGGCAGTCACACTGTATGCTCTCTGAACATGCTTATCCATTTAAAATCAGGTTGAGGAGAACAACAGGGACAGCTTAGATTGGGTTGGGAGCGCCTAAAAGGGAAATCAGTAGCTTCAGTGTATGTGTGGTCAGAAGGCTGAGACTCTAGTATTACTGGTTTTTCCTTGGGGGATGGGAGATATTTGTGGGTAAGAGCATCTCTCCCCAACTCTGAATTCAGTGATGTCCAGTTGGTACTTGACATTGGCCAGCATGGTAGTATTTTCTCACTATGGAGCTCAGCAAACACCATAAATCAGGGATATTTATTTTTTCAATATTGTCTTTCTCTTGTTCAGACTCGGTAATTTGTATTGATAATATCTTTAATTTGTTGGCTCTTTCCTTTGTCATGTCCAACCTGCTATTGATCCCATAGAGTAAATTTTTAATTTTGGTTATTGTGGGTTTCAATTCTAAACTCTACATTTAGCTCTTCTATTTCTTTTTTGAGACTTTCCAGTTTTCCAGTTGTTTCAAGAATTTCATGATTGGTTGCAGGAGCATATTATAATAGCTGTTTTAATGTTATAGTCAGATAATTACAACAACATAGTATCATTTTAACACTGGCATCTGTTGACTGTCTCTTCTCATGTGAATTGAGATTTTCCTGGTTCTTTGTATACCAAGTATTTTTGGGATTGCATGCTGGATATTTTGACTATTCTGTTATAAGACTCTGGGTATTGTTTAAGTCCTATGAAAGATGTTAATATATTAGCATGCAATCAATATAGTTAGATTTGGGTTGTAATTTTCGGCCCATCTTTTTGGGCTGTACTTCCAATTTCAGTTTATCTGCAGTATTTTCAAATGCTTCATATTATTATTTGGATCTGTCCCAACTGTATTCCACTTGGTGGTCAGTGTAGGAGCCTGGAAAATAATATCTCTTGTGGTTCACTTCTCAAAGTTTTTGGCATGGTCATTGGGTTCAGGGTGATTAGGATCAGATCCACATATGCACAGCTTAGGGATGAGTCCAGAGGTCTATAAACCATGCTATGGGATCACTTTCCTGAGCTTATTCCTCTCTGCACCTCTGCCCACTTCCCGGGCCAAGCAGTGGGAGGACAGAAGAACATAACAACAAAACAGCAGTGGGGATTTGTCCATATGGGCCATGCAAGCTCCTCTGCCACCATGGTCATTGGGTTGCTTGGGGTCTCGGCCATGAGAGAATGGACAGAGATAAACGAAAAGCTCTTTGACCATCAAATGTTCCTCTTTCTGGTCCTTGAGGCAGGACTAGAGAGTTTCTTCTGGAGCTTTTTCTGTTTGCATTGATGCCCAGTATTGGGTTTCAGGCTGTATCCCTCAGAGGGAAAAATGGTAAACTCACCATCAGTTGGGTGATACTTTAGATTCTGGGTTTCTTCCTCAATCTGCCTGCTACTATTTACTTTTTTATCCTTTTTTAAAATGTATTTTATTGATTATGCTATTACAGTTGTCCCATTACCCCCCTTCATTCCCCTCCACCCTGCACACCCTCTCCCACTCACATTCCCCCTCTTTAGTTCATGTCTATGTGTCATAAGTTCTTTAGCTTCTACATTTTCCATTCTATTCTTGCCCTCCCCCTGTCTGTTTTCTACCTACCATCTATGCTACTTATTCTTCA
>PVIA01018557.1:0-12484 GCA_004024845.1 Tonatia bakeri | reverse complement strand
AATTCAGATGTTGGAACGTTTAAAGGTGTCCTGGAGGTCCCTAAGCCTCTCCTCAGTTTTTTGAATTCTTGTTTCTTCATTCTTTTCTGTTTGGTTGTTCCTTTCTTCCTTCTGGTCCACTCCATTGATTTGAGTCCCAGTTTTCTTCCCCTCACTATTGTTTCCCTGTGCGTTTTCCTTCATTTCTCTTATCGTAGCCAGCATCCGTTCATCTAATTTATGTCCAAAGTCAACCAATTCTGTGAGCTTCCTGATCAACAGTGCTTTGAACTGTGCATCTGGTAATTCGGCAATTTCTTGGTCACTTAAAAAAATTGGTTCTGGGGCTTTCAAATATGTTTGAGCCATCTTTTTAATTTTCCTTTGGTTCGGATGCGGCTATTTCGTAAGGGTGGCGGAGCCTTAGGCGTTCATGGGGCGGAGCACCCCAGTCGCTGGGTTGTGACGTTGTATGTGGGGGCGGGGTCTGAGAGGGAACAATGGTGCCTGCTCTGCTCTGTCTAGGACTTCTGTCCCCTCCACGGCCTCCCACAAGCAAACTGGGCCCTTGCTGTGCTGGCTCCCGGGCGGTGGGCTGGTGCACTTTCTTGGACTCTGTGGGTTTCCCCGAGAAGTCTCCTGTGAGAGTCTCCCGGCCTCAGTTCCCAGACGGGGCTCTTAAGCTTTGAAACGCGGCGGCGCTGCCCATTTTTCACTTAGTTCGTGCGCAAACGTGTGGCTGCGGACAGCCAGCTGCCCTGCACCCCTCACTGGGTCTGCTAGTCACCTCCGCGCTTCCGCGCCCAGCGTCCGCCACCGGTCCGTCCGCTGCCGCTGCCGTCTGCACCCTGCGCGCCCACCAGCCAGTGCCTCTTCCCGCCGGGAACCCTCGACCCCACTTCGCAGGCCTCCCGACTCCGCCGCTCCTTACCGGTCTGGATGTACTGGAGCCCGACTTCTGTTCAATTAATTTCCCTCTGTTCTGGCTGTTAATTGTTTCTCAATCTTTGTTGTTTTCAGTCTTGGTTGCGTGAGGAAGCACAGTGCGACTGCCTATGCCTCCATCTTGGCCGGAACTCCCCTATACTACTATTTTTTAAAAGATTTTATTTATTTATTTTCAGAGAGAGGGGAAGTGAGGGAGAAAGAGAGGGAGAGAAACAGCACACCCCCAAATGGGGACTTGACCTGCAACCCAGGCATGTGCCCTGACTGGGAATCGAACCAGTGACCTTTCAGTTCATAGGCTGGCACTCAATCCATTTAGCCACATCAACCGGGCTATACTACTATTTTTATCCATTCGTCTTTTGATGAACATTTAGATGGTTTCCAAATCTTGATTGCTATGAATAATTCTGCAATAAACATGGGTGTGCAAATTTTTCTCCAAGACCTTGTTTTTAATTCTTTTGGATAAATACCCAGAAATGGGAACTGTCCTATGGCAGTTCTATTTTTAATTTTTTGAGGAATCTTCATACTGTTTGGAGGTATTCTATACAAAGTGGTAGTACTATTTTACATTTCCATCAACAGGGCACAAAGTTTCCAATTTCTTTATATCCTCACTAGTACTGTTATTTGTTTTTTGATAATGGTCATTCTTCAAGGTAGGAGGTAACAGCTCATTGTGGTTTTGATTTTCATTTTCCTAATGGTTATGATGTTTAGATTTTTCCATATGCTTGTTTGCCATATGTATATCTTCTTTGAAGAAATGTCTATTAAAATCCTTTGCTTATTTTTTAATTGTATTGTTTGGGAGGGTTTTTTTGTTGTTGTTGTCATTGAGTTGTGGTGTTCTTTATATATGTCCTAGATATTAACCCATTATTAGATATTTGGTTTGCAAATATTTTCTTCCAACAGATCTTTTCAATTTGTTTATTATTTCTTTTGCTGCACCGAATATTTTAAGTTTGATATGGTCTGATTTGTCTATTTTGTCTTTGTTGCTATGCTTTTGGTAAAAACAGCACTCATTTAAAATAAATCTTTCGGCCAGGTAAAACTATTATAAATCCTTACCAAACAAATTCTGTTAAGTATGACTGACAATAGGCCAAGAGAGAGCACCCAAATCTGCTATTCCAGACCTGGTCAGCATAGCTAAGTTGGTTGAGCATCGTCTAGCATAGGAAAAGGTTGTGGGTTTGATTCCTGGCCAGGGTACGTATCTGGGTTGCAGGCCTGGTCCTGGTTGGGGCTGTGTGAGAAGCAACCGAAGGATGTTTCTCTCACACATTAGTGTTTCTCTCCTTTTCTTTCTCCCTCCCCCCCCCTCTAAAAATAATAAATAAAATCTTTTAGAAATTCTGCTATACCAGAATGAGGCAATATTTATAACTAACTCTTGATTATTTATCCTGGACCAGAGATACAACAGTGTGCATGTTCTGAGACAATCATTTATGTATTCACCTTGATCAATATTACAGGAAGGAGGTTTAGGCAGAGTTCATTCAAAATATCATTTAATTAATACATTAGTTAATCCAAATAATAGAAAAAAAGCAAATATCATTTGCATTTGTCTTTGGGGCATATTGCCCTGTAACTGTAGCATATTTACTTTATGCATTTTTTTCTTGCACATTTGAAAAAGTAGTGTTGTTATCTTCACATCCACTGCCTGGGACTGCCCAGTAGAAAACTGCTGCTGGGACAGTCACTCGACAAGTGTTTATTGGCCTCTACTAACTAGATGCCAATTATTGCTTTAAAACAGCATTATAAATGTTAAAATAGAAATATAAATAAAATGCTCTGGGCACCCAGAGGAGGGAGCATCTAACTCTGTGGAGGGGGATGCATCAGTGTGGTCGTCTCAGAGTGGTGATTATTTAGGCAGTATTGAAAGACAAGTAAGAATTTTCTGTAAGAAAGAAGCTTGTGGCCTCACCAAGAGCATGGAGTAATAGAAGGCTCAATGTGGCAGCAGCCTAGGGTGAGAATGGGGGTTGGGTTGAAGGGAAATTAATGACACGTCTAAGTACTTGGTCTTTATTCCATCAGCAGTGCAGAGCCAAAGTTTGAGCAGAGGAGTGACCCAATTGTATTCATATTTTAGAAAGATAATTCTTGTGGTGGTGGTAGTAGTGATGTGGAAGTTGCCTAAAAAATGAAAGTCACGTGGTAGAGAAAATTGAGGATAATTGCAAAGTTTTTAGCTTGAGAGACTGTGTGGATAGTGACTCCATAAACTGAGATAGGGAATGCAGAAGAAAGAGGCTTTGGAAAGATGATGGGTTGAAGAGTAAAAGGGAATTGGAAAGTTTTAGGGTAAAGAGATTCAAGGAAAGGTTTATTTTGGGTGAGAAAAATGAGAACACGGGTCAAGGACAGGTGAAAGAGGAAGAAGGAGTGAGAACAGAAGTGGAGAGGTTGATCTAAAAGTAGTAGGTCATATAGTTCTCTAATTAATATAAGACACTTGGAGGAAAGGCTATGTGGCTATGCTAAAGTTTAGGGGCCAGTGAGGGTGGGGGGAAGTTGTAGAAGTTAGCATTAGATGGTTTTAGTTGGGAGGAAGGAGTAGAAGGGAACCTAATCTGCTGAGGGTATAAAGGAGATGTGGAGATGTGGCAAAAATGCTATTACATGTACTTTCCCATCTGTATAATATTAACGAGGTTGCAATTGTAAGCCCACAGTTTCAATCTGCAGCTTAAATGCTTGCTGGCCTCATAGGTGGTCTTACTGTCCTCAGCTATCTCAGAATCTCTTTCTTCCAAGTAGACATAGGCATTCGCAAAGCTGGTTGATACCAGAACAACTTCAGTTAGCAGATCAGTGTGATTCCCACCACCCCCACCTGAGAGTTTATGGTTAAGTGCAAAACTGGGACAACTGAGAACTCAGACCCAGTTCAGGCAATCTGATGAGTAGCAAGTTGCTTCAACGTTTGAATTTTATGGAATTAATGTAAATTCCCAAAGAAACACCTATCTCCACTGACCATTTTTTGAGAATTTCTGTTCCCAGGTACTGCACTGGAAGCTAGGGATTAAGGACCTGAAAGACACAGCCTTTGTCCCTGGGCAGCTCACAGCCACATGGAGCAGCCTCACTGCGGTGTGTAAATGGCAGTACGTTTTTACATATAATGAGATTTAGGGAATTTGTTACTCTGTTTTTACTTTTACTGCAGTATTACTTCTTCTGTGTGTAGATTATTAATATAGTCAGCCTTTTTTAAATTCATACATTTTGACATAAGTATATATTTGTAAAAAAAAAAACAGCATTACAGTCAAGATAATAAACATATCCATCACCCCCAGAAGTTCTTTCCTGCCTCTTTGCCATCTCCCCCTCCCACCCTCAGCCATGCCCAAGGCAACCATTGATCTGGCCTTGTCACTATGGAATAGCTTGCATTTTCTAGAGTTTTATGTAAATGATGTCATATAGTATGTTATTTTTATTATGTAGCAACATTCTGCTTTTGACACACCATGTTAATGTAAGAAAATGTGGATCGTTTCTATTTTATTTATTTATTTTTAAAGATTTTATTTACTTATTTTTAGACAGGGAGAGAGAAAGAGAGGGAAAGAAACATCAATATGTAGTTGCTTCTCACACACCCGCCATCAGGGGCCTGGCCTACAGCCCAGACATGTGCCCTGACTGGGAATCGAACTGGTGACCCTTTAGTTCACAGTTCAGTGCTCAATACACTGAACTACACCAGCCAGAGCAGAAAATGTGGATACTTTTTAAAGTGTATATATATTTTTTAAGTCATAAGGGAAAATATTTTTTAATTTTTATTTTAGGGAGGGGAAGGGAGGGAGTAAGAGAGGAAGAGAAACATGGATATGAGAGAGAAACATCAACTTGTTGCCTCTCATACATTCCCCGACTGGAGACCAAACCACAACCCAGGCATGTGCACTGATCAAGAATCAAACCAGCGACATTTTGGTTTGTGGGATGATGCCCAACCAACTAAGCCAGCCTGGGCAAAGCAGGGGGAAATTCTTTTTAAAGACTTTGGTAATGTATATATGTATATATGTATATATTGTATATAATATTTTGTTTACTTATTTTTAGACAGAGGGGAAGGGAGGGAGAAAAAGAGGAAGAGGAACATCAATGTGTGGCTGTCACCTGCATGTGCCCCACTTGGGACCTGGCCCACAACCCAGGCATGTGCCCTGACTGGGAATCGAACCAGCAACACTTTGGTTCACAGGTTGGCACTCAGTCCACTGAACCACACCAACCAGGGCATAGGGGGGGGAATATTTTTAAATAAATTAATGTTAAAGACATTATAAATTGATTAGCCAAGTTCTTCTGGAATTACAGTATAAAATTTAAATGCATACAACTGACCACTGATAAAAAGCAGAATACATCTTTGAGTGGGATGTAGTAGAAAATGGACAGGTTTGGGAGCCAGAACTGCATTCACATTTAGGCTTCACCATTCCTAGAAGAGTTGCGTTGAATGAATCATGAACCTTTGTGAGCTTCAGTTATTTAATCCACAAAATGGGAATAACAAGGACCTATTTATTGGGTGACTGGGAGGATTCAATTAGACTTGATATGGAAAGTGTCTCACATTCAAATATTAGTTCCTCGTCCCTTAACTGTGATTCTTGTTTCTATGAGAATATTACTTTAGAATCATAAAGAAAGTCATCTAAGAATTATCCAACATAAAAATGGCCACTTAACAGCCTTTATGAGAACATATCTAGTACGTAGAGCTGTGTTAATCTATATAATCTTTTTTACAACTGTGGGCTGACCTTCCTAATTCTAATTTGTCCTAACTGACATGAAAAAGAATTTGGTATTAGTGTTCCCTGACTTCTCATTAAGGGTAGGAGAAGATAGCCAAGAGACCTGGGAGAATATCAGGAAATAACCAAAGAAATGACCATGTGTAAAGTCCAAAGTGGATAACCTCTACCGAGCAGAGTGAGGTAATCATGGCCGCCAAACTGAATCAGGTTGGTTACCACCTGCTAGGCTCTGTGCTAAGGCTTCACCTGAATTGTTATATTTAACCCTCACAACAGGTTTTTGAATTAAATACTATTTTGGGGCCCATTTTATAGACGAACAAGTCAAGGCTTAGAGAAGTTAAGTAACAATCAAGTTCAAATAGATGGAAGTGGCAAAGAAGAATTCACATCTACGTCTCTGACTTCAGAGCTCAAACTCTTAGCTACTTCTTCTAGATCAATCCCAGATTCAAACTATGTCCCTAATTTTTGAATACCCTATTCCCTTGTGATAGGCCTTGAAGAGGTTTTCTGATCTTAGAAAGGCAGGAAAAGAAACTACTACCAAAATTATGTCCTGAACTGTAGGAAAACAACCCTCCACAATGATTTCTTGATGATCTTTTCTGGACTATCTGACTATATGTTACCTATTTTAGGCCTTCCCATCCACAACCACCCACCACCCCCAACACATGCACTTGATTTCCCTCACTCTTGCAAAATTCCTCTAGTTGTTGAATCTCAGTTTATCCCACTGAAGTGGTGGCCCTCCAGGTCTGGCTAACACCCATTTCCCTCCAGGGCTATTTGTCGAGGAAGGGGTGAGTAGGGACTTAATGACATGTTTTCCTTAACAATCTTCCAAACCTATCATCTAGGATTTATAAGCATTCATCAACAACACCCTAGCAAAGTAGGTTAGTAGGATGATCCCACTACCTGTTTAGGAATCTGGTGGACTAAGGAATTTTTACCAAGACTCGGGACTCAGGGTTCCTACCGTACTGCATGGCCCTCGTAAGCTGCACAACTGTTCTGGTTGCCCATCTTCTCCTTACCTCTCCTCCACGCCCACTGCCATCATCTTTTTGGGAAGGATGAAGGTTGAGTTTTGCTTTACTTCCCACAGACTAATTAAAGTCTACAAAGTACTTTGAGAACATTCAGTGTGAGGTTCTTGCCAAATCAGAATTACAGGTGGGAATGGCAAGGAATGGGAAAAGGCTAAAAGGAGGGTAGTTGCATTGCTCTAAGGAAGGTTTCAATAAGTTTCTTTCCACAATGAATCTTTTTTTCTTAACATGTAAAAGCTTTTCAAAATTATATTTTATTTATCATGCTATTATAGTCATCCCATTTTTCTTCCTTTGCCCCCTTCCACCCAGTACCCACCTTCCCTCCAGCTATCTTCCCCTTAGTTCATGTCCACGGGTCATGCATGTAAGTTCTTCAGCTTCTCCATTTCTTGTACTATTCTTAACATCCCCCTGTCTATTTTGTTCTTATCAATTATGCTTCTTAATCCCTGCACCTTTTCCACACTCCCCCTTTCCCCCTCCCAGCAGATAACCCTCCAAATGATCTCCATATCTATGAATCTGTTCGTGTTCTGATTGTTTGCTTAGTTTGTTTTATTTTTAGATTCAGTTATTGATAGTTGTGAATTTGTTGCCATTTTAATGTTCATTGTTTTCATCTTCTTTTTCTTAAATAAGCCCCTTAAACATTTCCTGTAATAATGGCTTGGTGGTGATGAACTCCTTTAGCTTTACTTTGTCTGGGAAGCACTTTATCTGCCCTTCCACTACAAATCTTAAAGCTCTTTCTCTACTGCTTGTTCAGCCATCTCAGAGGGGTTCCCTTCTTTTCCCCTCTTATAGGCTCAGATATAAAGCAAAGTGGTATCTGAGTTCTACAGCTTCATCTGCCCTTTCTCCTTAAAATTGCACACAGACTACTTCAGATAACACTTGCCTTACAAAAAGAAGGCAAGAGTTGTTGGTTGGACTAAATCTTAGTCCAAAGCAAAGTCCTCAGATGCAGGATGTTCATTGTTATGTTTTCTGAGCTTCAACTGTGGTTAATCATTGCTCTTGGGTTCTGTTCTATCAGGGCCTTGACGTGGGCACCTCTGGGGGGATTAAAAAATTGCTTTAAAGAGTCAGGTCCTGCCCAGGAGGAGTTAACCTGTGAAGGCAAAAGATACAAAAAAAAAAAAAAAAAAAAACAACCTAAGAACAATTTACAAAGCAACACATTAATTAGGCAAATAAAACAATACTGGAGAGATTAGGTTAAACTTCTGAAAAACTTTCTGCTACAACATATATTATGGTTTCTCCTTTGTTTGGTAGGTTTAGGAATATCCCTATTAGAAAGCAAGCGACTTTATGCTTTAATACTCATGACTTGTGCTACAAAAACCTCTATTTAGGGGTCTTATAGCCTGTTTATAGCAGGTCAGTAGTACACCGGGTTTTTCTCCCTTTCTTCTCTCATTGTCCTATATAGCATTTTCTGGCTCCGTTTCCCTCATTCCCGTACCCTGAACAGGAAAAGCTTTCTACTGTCCACATCCACCATCCCCTTGGGAGATATGTCACAGAACTAGCCGATATGCTGCTACTTGAAGGTGAGAAGTATTGTTAAATATTCTTTAGTGTGTAAAATACTAACATCATGGGACAAGAAGGACTAGGGTTGGGAGAGGTATTTACATCTCATAAATTCTTAGGGATTAAGTTCCACATCCTTTTTTTTTTTTTAGTTACTTTTGGATATTTGATCATTTTCTTTTTTTTTAAATAGTTTGTTGGGGTTTTTTAGATTTTATTTATTTATTTTTAGAGAGGGAAGGGAGGGAGAAAGAGAGAGAGAGAGAAACATCAATGTGAGGTTGCTGGGGGCCATGGCCTGCAACCCAGGCATGTGCCCTGACTGGGAATCGAACCTGTGATGCTTTGGTTCGCAGCCCGAGCTCAATCCACTGAGCTATACCAGCCAGGGCAAGTTCCACATCCTTTAAACCAGAGACTCTCAAGGCCTTTTACCATTTTAGTGAAGGTTCTTTGCTGTCTCAATTGTCTGCACTTCTGGTAGCAAGCTATGACACTGATAACCAGAACAGGAGAATTCTGCTGCAATGTGGGAAGATGTTCTCCGAAGGGTCTGATCTAGAATGAACGGTTTCTCTAGGAGGATTGGATTGCCAGGAGGGATTTGTTTCGTTCTATCCCTCACCAAATGACAGAGTGAGGAGATGACCAAGCCCAAGGATTCAGGGTAACAGGACCAAGCTGGCCGAAGACAAAACACTTGTGGCAAATGAGTACAGAAATAGGTATCACACACAGATAATGACAAAAAATGCAACAAGTGCAACATAATCAACTCTATCCATAATTATATCTTCATCAGAAGAAGAAAGGAAAAGGAAACTCTCAAGTTTGGAGAAAGGAAGGTGCTTATGGAAATGATCCCCAGTACCAGGATGACCCTGCAGCTGTGGTTTCAGGCCAGGGGTTGTGTTTTCAAACTTGCAAAGCTCATGCCTGCAGCCCTAGAAGAGATGGTTCTATTCAATGTGTGGGTTCAGCCAAGTCTAACAGGCCCAGTTTTCTCATCCAGCCCTATTCTACTTCACAGGCTTCCTTTCCTTCCCTATCGCCTGCAGCGTGCACCTATGTGCTTGATCTTTTTTCTTAAAAACATATAAGGCTTTTGGGGCTCTAGTAGATGCAATTAAAGAAAGTAGATGAACTATATCTTAACACAGAGCAAGCTCCTCCGATAAAGAAGATCAAATAATACATTTCATAAATTTGAAATGGCAAATGGGCCAAAAATAATTATTTGGTACCTGGGCAGGAAGCTTGCCCTAAAACCTTCTATGGAATTCAATGACATCAAAGAATAACATCAAAGAATACCAGCTCCCAGAGGCACTTAGAGTCTAAATGGAGAAACAAAACACAAACAAAGGCACATGAGAACAATCACAAAGTTCACATAAATCCAGGCAAAATCACATAGCACATGCTGGAAGAGGAGGGGCTGAAGCTAGATTTAGTTCTGTTCTTCTTAACTATAATGTTTCAGCACTCACCATCAGACAGGCTCAGTGCTAGGAGGTGCTTAACATTCTTCTCTTTTAATCCTCACAAACATTTTTGGTAGGTATTCTTACCACAGGTTCAGAGATAAGATTAAGTAACTTACCCTAGTAAGCAGGAGAATGAATTGAAACTCTTCTGGAATAAAACCCAGACCTATGTGACTCGAAACTTGTGCCTTTAGCCACCACCCTATATTGACTCCTTCTTCAGGAGAACTTTCTACCCTGAAAGAGTTTATAAAGTCTTTCTTTGTTTAAGAAGAGGATGTACAACTTGGAGGCAGTGTTGTGAAAGTAGAGAAAAGAATTATATAAACTTCTATCTTTCAGTTGCCTGATTGGTCCTCCCAGCTCTTAAAAACAAAAACAAAAAACTACAGGTTCAAGTGATACTAAAGTTGCACAAGCTTCTGGGAGCCTTGGCCTGAAAGGTGCTTTGAGGAGTCTTTCTCCTGACTCCACATTCCTCTTCAGACTGTGCAGTTCACTTCAGGCAAGTGGACGAGCTACATCTTAAGACAGAGCAAGCTCCCTTGGCATAAAAGATCACATGGAACATTTCATGAACTTCTACATTGTTTACTCTTCAATTGTTTAGTCCTTTCATTGTTTCAGTGGGTTCAGTAAAATTAACAGAAAGGGTTATTCTTGGGATCTTCACTGACTTGCTGGAATGGCATTTTTTCCATACACTGCTGCAAGAAAAGTGTGAGTGCTTTATATACGCTCTGTGGAACATAAAAGTATGTGAAATGGTCACGGTCCTCCAAGAACTTATGCCCTTATATATAGGTAATTATAATAAAAGCAGGATTAAACATGGGAGCAGCATAGAAAGAGCTTGGAGTCCTTAGTACCAAGAGCTTCTTCAGTCAGTGATATTTACCCAGATACAAATGGAACCACAATCTGTTTGAGAAAGTCTGAAGCAAGAAGGCAGGGCACTTGGGTGCTATACTACATTTGTGCTTCCAGCTCATTCTCTCCCAGAATTCATGGAATATTTACTGGGCACTTATAAGGTGCAAGACTGGAAATACAGAGATGGTTGTGATATGACCCTGCCAGCACAGTGCTCACATACACACTGAGAGCTGTGTCCAAATCCAGTAAGGAGTTTTGTTCCGGAGTGGGGTGGCAGACTGCAGGGATTAATGCTAAAACTGTTGACTCAACAGTTTCTCCACCCCCCACTTCCTCAGAAAGTGGGGGAGTTGTAGGAAACCACATGAGTTTCACTAATCCCCCATCAATAGCACCCACTGCATCACTGGCCTCATTATTTCTTAATAGGACTTTGTTGATTACAGACTGCTTAATTACAGTGACAGACTACTTCTTGGGGGGGGCCTGGGGAAAGAAAATAAAGGTGAGGAGGTATGAGGGGACCAGCCCCCACTATCCAGGGCAGGAGCAAAGGTTAGAGGAAGAAATCTCTGATCAGCAATATTGGCTTTCTCACCACCACCTTCTCCCCCAAATAAAACCTCCAGGAATAAGGGGGGGGGGGAATCAATTTCTTCTTATGGCTGTTTTCTTAATATCACTTTCTTCATTAGGCTTTTAAAATATCTGGCAATTAGAGAGAAACCAAAATATTGTGTCACTATTGAGCCACAATATAGTATAATTCTTGGCACACAGTAGGCACCTAATAGGAATTTCTTGAATAAATAAGAAATTATAGAGAACCAAACTAATAGGGACAAAGGCAGACAGAGAAAGCAAACTGATGGTCTACCTGTTGGGCTACTTGAAATCAAGTGGCTCTTTCAGAAAAGCACTTCCTCCCCACTAAAATCACCAATTGTATGACAGAGTTGTCAACACAAAGGCACTTTTAGCATTATACATGTGCAGTTAGCGACCAAAAGAGAGGAACAAATAAGTGGAGAGAGCTTTTTCTGGGTATGTATAGATAGCCATCCTGAAAAGGCCGAGGTCCAGAGTGCAGAAAAGAGGTAAGGTGAAATGAGCAAAATTAAACCAGCTACAGGTCAGAGAAATTGGTGCGAGTCAGAATGGGCATTTCAGGCAGTAACCAGAGAAGATTTGGGGCTGGTCAATCGAGCCACATCCACTTAAGTAACATGATTTAGTTCTTTTGTGTCTTTGAATTGACCTTACCCTGCCATCCTGCCATACCTATTCCAGGCACTCAATAGTCTTGGTTTTATCTCAGGCAACTCTTGATCAGTGGTGCTAATAAAATGAAGTTGACCATAAAATATTAGAGATTGTCAGACTAATTTCTAAATTTGGTTTCATCTAAGGAGTTATACCTTTGCAATTATGATTTACATAAGCATTCATTGGAAAGGGCGTGCAATGCCAATTTTGGGATGACTGAGGTAGGGCAGCCAAGATGCATGCTGATAGGCAAGGAACAGTCAAGATATGATTTTAAATTTTCTTTTTTATTCTTCTTTTCTTTTTTTAACTTTTTTATTCTTTATTTTATTGATTATGCTATTACAGTTGGCCCATTTTCCCCCTTCACTCCCCTCCACCCTGCCCATCCCCTCCCACCCACATTCCCCCCTTTAGTTCATGTCCATGTGTCATAAGTTCTTTAGTGTCTACATGTCCCATACTATTCTTACCCTCCCCCTGTCTATTTTCTACCTACTGTCTATGC
>PVIA01018556.1:0-12466 GCA_004024845.1 Tonatia bakeri | reverse complement strand
GGCCCAGGCAGGAGGACAGGTTCAGAGGAGGTGCCCAGCCGTCCCCTTTGGCCTCAGTCCCCACCGGGATCCATCACTCAGTGGCTGCGGCTGGGAGGGCGGAACCCGAGGGGCAGCTCGCAGGGTGGACGCGTCATGTGGGGTCCAGGCTGGGGCTCCGTTGCCATGATGACCCGAAGCACCAGGGTCGCCCAGTTCCTCCCCTGTGGCCTGGCAGGGGGCCGGCCAGGGGCGAGGGCTGTCCCTACCGCAAGCAGACACAAGACCCATGAGGGTGCCTTGCCCCTGCCCCCCCGCTCGGCCCCGGGGCCTCCACACAGACTGGGCTGCTGCTCCCGCGGGTCCCCGGGAACAGGGAACAGGGCAGACTCAGGAGTGCCGCATGGCCCCAAAATAGTGTCCCCGTCACTGGCACGGTGGACACCCCGCACTCACACGGGAGACCTGACCTAACGCAGGACAGTAAAACCCAGACACCGGGGCCTGGGGGTGGGGGCTCCTCCCCGAAGAGCAAGCAGGTCGACATGGGGACCCCCCCCACGGAAGCAGGAAAGACACGAGTCAGCTCCGACACGTTAAAACTGCGCTGTCACATGGGACCCAGGGCCTCTGCTCCCTGGGGCTGGCATGTGCCTTCAGGGGCGGCCGGGCAGCTCAGGCCCAAGGAAGCCGGAGCAACAGCCGAGGCCCAGCCCCCAGCACCCTCACGGCACCGCATGCACCTCTGCGTGCTCTGCAGCCCCAGGAAGCACCGGAGACTGGAGGGAAAACTGCTGCCGATGGGAGCGGGCCAGCCCAATGCCAAAGCCAGTGGCACTTGCGGCCACCGGAAACCAAACGGCAGGAAGCACAGTGGCAGGAGGCCCTGCGTGTGACGGCAGCTGAGAGTGACCGCGTCACAGCCACTGGTGGACGTGAGCTCCGTGGCTGCCACTGGCCCCGCCTGACAGACGTGCCACAACCAGGGACAGGGCCCCACGCCACTCAGACATCCACCTCCCCAAGTCCACTCGTCCAACGCCATCCGAGTCCCCTCTGGGAGCCTGACAGGTTGGGTGTGACGTCCCCTGGGTGTCCCCAGGGAAGAGCCGGCCAGCAAGACTTGGCGTCTCCAGAAGAAGAGCTGGGCGTGACACCAAATCTTGCAGAAGGTAAAAAGGGTTTTGGCACACACAACATTGAAGCAGGCGGCCCTGGGCCACAAAGTCACTCAGACCGGTGGCCCAGAACAGGGGACCCCAAACAGGTGCACTGTCACCTGGACGCGTGGTTCACAGTGAAAGTGCGGCCTCACGCCAGGGGCCTGGGGTGGCTGGGAGACTGGGGGACGTGTAAGAGGGGCTGCTCCCAGTGCCACCAGCAATCTGAGGTCACCAGAGGAACCTGTGCAGGTCCCAGGAGATGTCGGCTGAACTACTCCGAGCCTCCAAGGGGCAGACTGGCCCTGACCTGGGCTCCCGGAGCGCGGGAGGGTGGGCACGAAGGTGACCGTGTGGGAGGAGCTCGGGTCTGCCGCGGGGCCGTGCAGGACGCAGAACCCCGCTGACCGGGCCAGCACCCAGCTACCAGCCGGCCGGCCCGAGGGGCTGGTGGTGGGTAGGCGGGGTGTGGGGGTGGGGGGCGCACATCCACACGTGAGAATGTGCCACACGCTCCAGACAGGCAGATACTGGACTGGCCACCACCATTCAGGGGGCCACCTAGGGGTGTGGCCAGCCCCACACCCCACCTTCTGGGCAGCCTCGCAGCTGGAGGCATGTGGGGGGTCCCCTCTGTGAGGTCATGTGTTCCTGCCACCTGGCTCGGCATGACCTGTGACACGATTCGCCCTGGCTGCCGGGTCCCGGCTCAGCCAGGCTGGCCCGAGGCCACAGGCCCTCCCAGGTGCTGTCCGAGGGGCTCACAGCTGGCTGGGCAGGGAGGGGCTTCCAGACGAGGGGCCCAGGCCGGGTGCTGGCAATTTCTTGCCAATGCCCCTGCATCCCTCCTCAGGG
Source organism: Tonatia bakeri (assembly GCA_004024845.1). NCBI lineage: Eukaryota > Metazoa > Chordata > Mammalia > Chiroptera > Phyllostomidae > Tonatia > Tonatia bakeri. Next base: position 10,472 of record PVIA01018556.1, on the reverse strand, counting down.
GCCAGGGACCCAGACATGAGGGTGAGAGCCTCACAGGGCAGTGAATGGGGCTGTCCAGGTGGCAGGTGGTGGGGTGGCCCAAGGCTGGGACCACTACAGGGTCCGAGTACCAGCCTTGGCCCAGGTCAAGAGTCGCCCAGACCTGGGGCCAAAGCGTAGGCTTGGGCAAGTCCCTGTGGACCACAGCCCAGCTCCCTGTGCCCATACCCTCCTGTCCTTCCTTTCTGGACCAGCTCAGAGGCCCCCTCCTCCAGGCAGCCCTCCCAGACCACCAGTCTCAGGCTGCTCTCCTGCCCTAGGCTTCCTAGTCCAATGGTCACATGCTGGCAAGTCCCAGAGCTGGGTCTGGGGGGTCCTCACACCTCCAGTCTTCGGGGTCAAGACAAGCCCGCGGCTGCTGGCCGGGATTGGCAGGCAGGCGGGGGAGCTGGGAGCATCACACTCCAGTCCACGCCACATGCCCAGGAGGCCGGAGCCCCAGGGCAGCTGCCCGTACATACCATCCAGAAGAGGGTCCCCGTGGCCAGGGCGACGTACTGCTCGATGGTGGACAGCACGCTGAAGATGAGGCAGACCAGGACGATGAGGAAGCTGCAAGACAGGGAGACACCAGTCAGCCCGGTGGCCGGCCGGCCCCCCCTCACAGGCCCCCCCAACCCGGCTCTGCTGCCCAGCAGCTGATGCACTGGCCTGCGCACATGGTGGGAGGGGGCTGACCGTGCCAGTGCACCAACCGCCAGTCAGTCGCGGCGTGAGGGCCACATGATATGGGGCTCCGTTTACATGCCACGTCCAGGCGGGAAACGCCACAGGGACAGACGGCAGACTGGTGGCAGTCACCGGGGCCCATGGGTACCGGCTCTCCTTCCGGGGTGACGAAAACTCTGAGCTTCGGGGCAGAGACCGCCCAGCTCTGGGGATGTCCTGAGGATCCTCCGCCAGGGAGTCGGCAGGCCCGGGAAGCGTCCACACAGAGTAGGGCTGGTGTCGGCTGGCAGCCCCCAGATGGACCCCTGGGCAGCCCCCTGCCTCAGTTTCCCCGACTCAAGCCAGACTTGTGGGTCGACCCACGGCCTCTTCCTTGTGGAACGATGGCCAGCCGGATGCAGGGGAGGAAGGGAGCCCCCATCTCCCCAGGCCTGGGACCAGCAGCACCTTGTGACCTTGCCCCGGCCCGAGCCCATCACTTGTGGGGTCACAGGATGTGCTGTGAGACCAGCCGCCGCCGCCACCACCACGTCCCCACCACGAGCACGTCACAGACAGCAACGAGTCCTCGCGGGGCACAGCCTGCTGTCCTCCGAGGAGCATCACAGACAGGAATAGACGCCCTGCCCTACCGAGGCCACCAAGGTCAAACCAGGGAGGGGACCCTCGCTGCGGCGCGGGGCTGCAGTGGGGCCCGGTGCTGGGCCTGAGGAGGGAACGGGGGGCCCACAGCTGGTCCCCTCCATGAGGTCTGACTTTCCTCATCAAGACACCTGTGACAACAGCGAGGGCCATGGGGTGGCCTGGGGTGGCCTCTGGTGTCCAGGTCCCTCGCACGCCACCCCTGTGAGGCCCCTTTGCCGTGGAAGGTCACCAGTCCCAGGTTTGGGGACTAGGATGGGACCACCTCTGGGGCAGCATGCAGCTGTCACCTTGTCGACACACTGGTCCCACCCTAGTGACACACCCCACACCCACCCCACAGCCCTGTCCCCAAGCCTTCACGTCCTACACCGAGGACAGTGAGGCTGGGGCAGGGGCTCGCTCGGAACAGGTCTGCGGGTGCCACTGCCCAGGCAAAACCCGCCACCCCAGGGCCCATGCGGCACCCTCTCAGTCCTCTGTCCCTGCCTCCGGGTCATAGTGGAACAGGGCGGGATGGGACGGGCTGCAGTCTCAGGCACCTCGGGCACCCTGCACCCTGCCAGGCGTGTCTTTCTCCCAGGAGACCCCGGGTCTTGTGTCCCGGTTCCCCAGTTCTCTCGCTGCCAGGGGGAATCTGCCCCCGACTGCCCCTGTGGGCACACCTTCCCCCAGGAGGCCCAAGGAGCTGCTCCCAGGCCCAGCAACCTTGAGGCTGGGGGCTGCAGGCCAGGGAACCTCCCTGTCACTCAGCTATTCAAACTCCGAATGCCGGTTCCACACAGGACTGGACAACAAGGGGCGCTTCCGTCTGCCCCGGCCCATGCTGGGTGGGCCCGGGAGCCCCGGAGGCTCACAGCCTGGGGTGCCAAACCCCCTCCTGCCTCTGCCACCTGCCCTGTCCAGCTTGGGTCCTGGGGCTCCCGAATGAGGCTGTCCCAGACACCCCAGCGCTGGGAGACGGGGGGGCCGGGGAAAGCAGGAATCAGACCCATCCCCTGACACAGTGGCACGGAGCAGAGGCCAGCGGGCCCCCAGAGGCCCCCTGGGCCCCAGGGCAGCCGGACTGACTTCCTGGAGGGCACGCGCCGGCGGGACCAGGCCACTCCCGGAGGCCAGGGCAGCTCTGGCCCACAGAACAAAGCCCTGCTTGTGCCCCGGCCACTGAGCCACCTCCAGAGCTGCGGCCGCGAGTGCCAGCCCCAGGGACGTCCAGGACACCAGTTATCAGACATCAGGGCACCACCCGCAGCAGCCAGGCGCCCCAGAGCGTGAAGGCCCGGGCACCCCTGCCAGGGCGGCGCTCAGAGGTGACAGCAGTGCAGGGTCACTGGCTTCCTCCCGCCCAGCAATGGCCCGATCAGCACCCAGCACAGACTGGGGTGGGCTAAGGGGCCCAGCTGCCAAACCCAGGCTGGGCGGGACCCCCAGGAAAGGCGGGGTCACTCCCACCCACGGGGCCTGTTCCAGGGACACACAGCACCGCTAACAGGAACCCCACGCGTCACACACTAAGGAGAGGTGGCTGTTCTGGGGCGTCCTCAGAGCCCAGCCGTGGGCTCCCCTGGGGCTGTGAGCCTAAGTTCCAGGGCACCCAGAGGCCACGCCGGGGCTCCTCAGTGGACACCAGCGTGCCCCCGTCTACTGCACACACACAATTACATGCGCACTGGACGCTCTGCTGGTGCAGAGAGAAAGGGTGCGCCCCAAAGAGGAACCTCAGGGACGCCTGGCTGAGCGAAAGCACAGTCCCATGGGGGAGCATCCCGAGTGACCTGCTCACAGGAAGTCCCCGGAGTCCGAGTCGTGGGCAGTAGACGGTGGGGCCGGGGCGGGCAAAGGGGCGGGAGCGAGTGTCTCGTGGGCACAGAGCATCAGTGGGGGAGACAAAACGTTCTGGAGAAACAGAGTGACGGCCGCCCAGCAGCGTGTGTTTAACGACACCACACTGCACCCCTAACGTGGTTATGACGGGAAACTGTATGTCTTCTGTGTCTTACCACAGTTTTATTAAAAATGTAAAGAAATCTAACCAGTCCTGGCCGCCGTAGCTCAGTGGATTGAGCGTGGGCTGAGAACCAGGCATCACAGGTTCAATTCCCAGTCAGGGCACATGCCTGGGTCGCAGGCCACGGCCCCCAGCAACTGCACACTGATGTTTCTCTCTTTCTCCCTCCCTTTCCTCTCTAAAAATAAATAAGTAAAATCTTTAAAAAAGAAAAAACAAGTTTAAAAAAAAAGAAAAATCTAAGGGAGTGCCATGTGTACGTGCTTTAACGAAGACTATGGAAGACGCCTCCAGGGCCGGGGCCGGCGGGGACAAGCAAAGGGCCGGTGAGGCAGAGGCCCAGAGGGTTCCGAAGGGGTCACTTGGTGGTGGAGGCTCGGAGCTCTCATCCCAGACAGGACCCGGGGGGCTTCCCTCTGCACGCAAGGGACCCTGGAAGGGCCCCACCTGGGACGGTAGCTCGGTGTCCCCAGACGTGGGCACCCACGTGACACAGGTCTCCCAGAGGGGTGGCCTCAGGTCCTGCCAGGGCTGTCCCTGGCACTGCACTCAGCCTGCTGGGAAGGGCTCGGGCGCCTCCCAGGCCTCCAAGGGCCAGGACTCCCCCACCCCTTCTCCGACCTCTGACCCGGACTGCGTCCGCAGCACCAGCCTCACCCCTTTCAGGGGTTCACTCAGGCCAGGCCACCCACACCAAGGACAGCACAGCTGGCTGCGGGCCTGCCGGCCAAGGCCCCCCACCCCCATGGCCATTGTCTCCGGAGGCCCCACGTGCACCGGTCCCATCAAGGAGTCCTCGGGAGGCCACACCCCGGGTCTCTGCAGCTGGGCAGGGGCTCTGCTCGGCCTCTTGGGGTTCCAGCTGATGCTGCTTCTGACAGTGAGCTAGGCTGGGGGCTCAGAGACATGGGCCCGCCCACCTCATGCTCTGGCTGGGCCCCACGGGCTCATGTGGATACGGCACCCCCTCCAACGCCTGGTCTCTGCCACCCGGGGTCGGAGGAGATTCCACGGCACATCCTGACGTCAGGCTGCGGGCGGCTAAACCTGGGCCTCGGCCCCCTGCCACAGGCCAGCGCCCAGGGCTCCTCAGACCATGAGGGTGCCCACCCACGGAGCAGGGACCCACAACTTCCCGCCCACCAGGCCCCGAGGCAGCCCCCATCCAGGGACCCCCAGTGCCTGGCAGGTAAGGACAAGCCACCCACGAGCCTGCTTCCTGTTCCCTCTGGTCCTCGAGAGAAGCCGGTGGTGTGAGTCCCAGGCTTCTCTCAGGAGAAGGCTTCTCTCGTCCCAGGAGAAAGAGGGAAGTTCAGAAAGGGGGGATGACCGCATAGAGCCACCCAGCACCGGATGTCAGTGGGGGGCTGACTCTGGCCCCTCCCACCACAGGACACTTGTGCCCAGGGGCCACCCAGGGTTGGGGGCGACAGGCCCCAGGCAGGCTCAAGCAGGAAGGCCAAGGGAGGCCCCAGCTCTCAGGGTCATGGCTGTCACTGCAGCCACACTGCGTGCACTCACAGGCCTGCCGGAGCAGTTGGAAACCCAGGAGGGGCCCAGGCACCGGGTGGGGACTCACCAGAGGCAGGGCCTCCCGGCAGAGCGGCCCAGGACTGGCCCCGCCCCTCAAGGGCAGCTGTGGGCACAGCGCCTGGCTGCACGGCCACCCCATGATAAGGACCTGACGAGGGTATATTTAGAAGGTGCCAGAGGACAAGCTGAAGTGACCTCACAGGCAGGGGCCCGGTCTGCCTCGGGACGCACAGCAGCTTCCCACCGAGAGGATCCTGCCCGGGGCACGGGGGCCCGCAGGCCACGCGGACACAGCCTCCAGTGCGGTGGCAGGGCCAAGACCCCCCCCCCTGGGGTGAGAAGGCAGAGCTGCCAGCAGCCTTGCCCAAGGACTTGGACCCAAGAGGTGGGGGCGGGGGGACCCTGCAGGCTTCCCCACCCAGGGCCGAGAGCCCTGCCCTCCTTCAAGCTGGGCAACATGAAAGACTGGAGGCCATGGCAGGCACCCACCACCTCGCCCAGGGCCCGAGAGGAAGCAAGGTGGATGAGGAGGCAGGATGGTGACCCCAGCACAGACGCAGCCAGGATGGCACAGCCCATCAGTGCTGGGAAGACCCTGCTTAAGAAAGCCCCTCCTCGTGTCCAGCCTAAGTCTCTCTTGCTGTCATTTAGTCTCCATGGAAGGAACCCCCCCCGCCGACCCCCCACCTGGAGACTGAGCTGCTGTGCGACCCCTTGAGCCTCAGTGTCCCCACCGGGATGTGAGGACGCACCAGGGTGCCCAGCAGCACCCGTGCTCAGTGCCGGGTCTCAAGGCCAGGACAGCCACTCGCTCAGCCTGTGTCCTTCCCCGGGCCAGCCCCAGGCCCAGCTGCTGCGCAGTGGAGTGGGGGGCAGCCCCAGGACCACAGGGGCTCCGTGTGGTGCCCCCCAGCTCAGGAGTCTGCCAGGAAGGGGGCCTCTCCAGGGGCAACCGCGCACCAGCTGGACGCCAAACACACGCTCGCAGGCCCACGGGCCCTGCCAGCCTTGACGTGGCAGGCGGGTGTCCCCTCTCCCTGGAGCCTCCCCCCCCGCCCCACAGCAGGAGGGCCTTCCACTGGCAAGAGGAGACCCCCCAACGGGACAGCCCACAGTGGGGGGAGCACCAGCCAGCACGGCCTCAACTGGTTGCCTCCACGGGGCTCTTCACCGGGGCACCATGGTCGGCTCTGCGCTCGCCAGGTGCCCTGGGCCAGAGGGGCTGCCCCAGGGACCCAGCACGGCCAGGGCACAGGCCCAGGGGAGCGGCACCCCCACTAAAGGCTGCAAGAGAAAGAACCTTGGGCAGAGCTAGACCCGAGGTTGCTACGGGGTGTCCCCAGAAGCCCCCAGACAATGGAATAAGGGGGAGAGGCAGGGAAAGGGGACGGGGAATGGGGACAGCTATGGATCCCCTAGCTGCCTCACTCTGGGGACTCGACCTCTGCTGCTGACACCCCTGAGGGACCAGCCAGGCTACACCCACGGCTGTCCCCTCCCCCTGCTGGCCCAGCACCCTTGCCCCAGGCCAGGGCCAGCCACCATGGACCACAAGTCCCCGACCAGCAGCCCCGCTGTGAGCCAACCCCCACCTCCCCGGATGCAAGAGCCCCAGCCCAGTCCCTCCGCAGGACGGTGGGGTCCACGCCCCAGGCGCTGCACCCCAGGGACCTGAGCTTGCCGCTCCCACCCACCACTGCCTCCGCTCAGCTGTGGGGGCTGTGCCACCAACTCCTGGTGGCAGCGGCTGGGGAGGAACATGCACACCATGTCCCAGAGTCAGCCTGGGGCAGCACAGCCCCTCCAGTGCCCCCTGCCACCCTGGGAGGCGCCTGCAGGGTCCCCAAAGCCATGGCCCTGAGCCTGGCCCCGTGGTGGACACCTGGGCTGGGCTGGTCGTTTGTGCTGATGGCGTGGTCAGAGGAACAGGCGCCGGGAGATGGGCAGGCACTTGACACCGGAGCTTCCATTGTCACCCGGGACAAGATGTGGTCTTGCCCCCTCGAGCTGCCGCTTCTGAAGGCTTGGCATGACCAGGAAGTGCCCGCTTCCTCCCTGTCCAGCTGGCCCGAGACAAACAGCTGGGCCCTTGGTGCTTCCTCCCCAGTCTGCCTCCGTGCCGTGCCGAGGTCGGGGCCCCACCCTGACAGTGCAGCCAGGCGCTCCTGCGGTCCTGTGCGCCGGCCCCCTCCCCTCGGTGCAGGCACCCGTTGGCCTCGCTCCCCACTGAAGCCACTGAGGGCCAAGCTCAGCCCAGCCTTCTCCCCAAACCAGAGCCACTGGGCCGCAGGGAGGAAGTGGCTAATTGTGCCGAGGGCTGACCGGCCTCGGGGTTCCCATCTCGGTCAGGCACGGGACTGCTCAACGCCGGATGCAATCAGCAGCTTTATTTCGGTCTCAGCATCCTCAGTGCTCCCGGTTGGCCACCAGGCTCCGGCCCTGGAGAGGCAGGTCCTCGCCTGCCCCCGGAGCGGCAGGGCAAGTGAGGACACACCCCACTGTCACCTGCCACCAGCTGCCCAACTCCAAGGGAGGGTTCCCAGGCCCCGGAGGAGCCGGGTCTCGGCTGAGCCAGGTCCTACCCGCCAGAGGCCCGCTGTGAGGGACGCCTGGGCCAGCCGAGGCCACTCTGGCCCCGTGGAGTTTTAGAAACGGGAGCCAGTTGGTGCCCGGCGGCACCCCAAGGGAGCCCTCCAGTGGCACCCCAGATGCTCAGAATGAAATACACAACCCTTTCCCTGTCTGCAGGCTGGGGGGCCTGCCCCTCACCCCCACCCACAGCACATGCCTGGAACCACGCTGGGCTCCGGGGACCAGGCAGGCATGGGGGTTGGGGACAATAACCAGGATGCCAACGCACTCACTGGGGGGACACAGAGAGGGGCTGTCACGGCGAGGGGTGGGGCGGGGAGGCTGCTCCAGGCAAAGGCCCTGAGGCAGGGGTATCGGGCGCCAGGCCAAGTGCCAGGAGTCAGCAGTGAGGACGGGCACCTCGGGGCTCCTAGGACCAGCGACATGGGCTCTGGGCTGGGATCTGCTGGTCATCAACCGAGCTCCCAGCCGGGGCCCCGGAGACCCCATGCAGAGGTCAGCCACAGCCCTCTCCTGTGTCCACCAGCCCGAGGCCGGAGGAAAACGCCGGGAACTTCAAGCACCAGGAAGCCAAAGTGGATGCACCTTCTGTCCAAACAGAAACAGCAGCAGCAGTGGGTCCACCCCCAGTCCCAGTGGCGCCGCTCGTCCCCTCTACAGGGGTCTCCTGCCCTCCTCCGCAGCCCCTCAATCACAGGGCCGTCCCCTGGCCCAGGGCCCGTGGCCTGGGAGGGAACAAACCAAGCAGAGGGAAAAGGGGAACCAGCGGAGGACACAGCGCAAACGCAGGGGCCGGAAACACTGACGCCCCCGCGCCCGCAGCAGCACTGTCCCGCCTGGGACCCCGAGGGAGCTGCGTCATCCTGCCCGGAACAGCAGGCACATCCTTCGGGCGGCCTGGCCTCGTGGGCCGCCCTCTCGTGACGTGGACCCCTGCCCGGGCTGCTGCGCCCCCCACACGGCGCGTCACGGCCCAGCCTTCCAGACGCCAGGCACTCATCCGAGCAAAGGGAGCCCCTGCCGGCCTTGGACAGGGGACGGGCATCCTGGAAGCAGAGGTGCCGGACTTGAGCTGCAGAGGAAGCCCGGACTGACGCCAAGGGGAAGGGCGTTCCCCGAGGCCCCAAGCCACCCCTCGTGAAGTGCTATTTTATGACACTAAGAACCGGAATTGTTTCAGGAGGCAGCAAAGGTAAACTACAGACAGTTGCTGTCTCTGAACCTGTGCTGCGTGCTGCCCCCCTTGCTCGCAAATGAAGCCGTTCCCCCAGAGCCTCCCCCGACAAGCACCCCGATATGGACTAGGTGGTTCCCTGATTTGGAAACTACTTCTTCACCCTGAACGACACTCCCTCCAGGAAGCCTCCCTGGGTTGCTCAGGCAAGTCCACACACACACACACACACACTTGCCCAGGACTGCGTGCCCCCCTCTGCAAACCGTGCCCCAACCGGAGCTTTGCTTGCGTGGCGTGTCATTCTGTGACTGGAGGTATCTGCCCCTGAGCGCACTGGGGCTGGGGCAGGGTCTGCGGAGCGCCGGCAGGCTCATGCCTCGCGGGGCGGGGGCGGGGTGGGCACACGGCGAAGCTTTCCAGAAGGAAACTCGGGCACACGCGCAAGACTCCCTACGTGCTCACGCGCTAACCCAGCCCTTCCGTTTCCAAGACGTCCGCCCCAGAGACCACGGGAGGAAAACAACAAACGTGCAAGGTGATTAGCCGCAACAGTGTTGACGCCCGCCCGGAGCGGGAGCGGGAACGGGAATGGCCTGCTGCCGGTAAACGAACTGGCGCCGCAGTGACGCGGGCGATCTCCGGGAGCCGCTAGGGAGTGACTTCCCTGCCGCCCGCCTCGGAGAAACAAGGACCAGGGAGCGTTTTCGGGCTTTTCCACCGACAGCACGGGGAGCAGTGGGCTTCCCCACGCAGGACAGCGGCGTTGGCCCCCGACCTCCCCCTGCTCACAGGGGTCAGCTCAAAACGTGCTGAACCCCTGACTCCACCACCCGACGCCTGACTCCCACAACCAACGCCTGACCCCGCGACCCGACGCCGCGCAACGAGCGCCTCCTGGAGGCGGCGCGGGGAGCCCTGCGTGCACTGGGGTCAGCGACGATTTCTTGGAAAAGACGCCACAAGCGGGGGGAGCGAATTTAAAAACAGGTCGACTCGAAGTCGTGAAGGTGATTAAAAATTTCTGCGCGGCATGGACAAGGCGGAAAGGCAGCCCCAGCACGGGAGAGAGCGCTCGCGAACCCCCGTCCAGAACACGCAGAGCGCCCCCGGAACTCGGCCACGAAAGCCCCGGTACGTGCCGCCCACGGCCGACGGGCTGTGGCTGGGCGGACGGGCGGGCCCGCGGGGGGCGGAGGAGCTGGTCCGTGCCTGCTCCCCCGGCAGAGAGCAGTGGGCAGAACAGCCAAGACTGGAACGAGCGGACAGTGGGCCGTTCTGTCATGACAGGGGCCGGCGCCCCGCGAGGCTCTGGCAGCCCCGGTGGTGTAGCTCCGTGGACCGAGACCCGGGCTGCAGTCTGAAAGGCCGCAGGCCACGCTGGTGCGTGCGCACCGCATGTGAGGCCACGAGACGGGTCTTCCCAGACGGGCGAGAATGGACGCCGTGTCAGCCGCGTCTGCTGACCGGGGGCACGGAACTGGCAGTCAGGCACCCAGAGGAAACTGAAAAATTCACAAACATGGGGCTCTGAAACCAGCAGGCGGAGAAGAAATCAGAAGGGAAATTAAAAAATACCTCGAAACGTGAAAATGAAAACACAGCACACCAACGCTTATGAGACAGAGCAAAAGGGGTCCAGAGGGGGCAGTTCCCAGGAAGACACCCCCACAGCAAGGAAGAAGAAAAACCTCAACGGCCTAACTCTACCGGTCAAGGAACCGGAAACAGGCCACGCTGAGCTCAAAGTCAGAAGAAAACGAAACGCAGAGTGGAAATTGACCAGAGACTAAAAAGGCGATGGAAAAGACCAGC
>PVIA01018555.1:0-12485 GCA_004024845.1 Tonatia bakeri | reverse complement strand
GGAAAAGAATTATAAGGAATTGAGAGATATAAAAATCTAGAGAGTTTTTGTTTTTGTTTGTTTTTTTTTTTTACATAAAGTGTTGCTTTATAAACCAAATCAAGATACAATCAAACAGGATAAGGGGAAAAAAAGAAAAGAAAAAAATAGAAGGAAAGAAAGAAGAAGAAAACACACAGAGAGAGAGAGAGAGAAAGAAAAAATAAAGAAACACCCACAACCAAAGCAAATATAAAACATAAACAAACAAAAAAGAAACACACACACACAAAAAAAACTCTTGTTGATTTCTGACTGGCCAAATCGGTGTTTCTGTTCCTGCCAGCGCAAGAAGGCTGAGGAGTGAGCGGTGAGACTGCCTTTCACCTTTCTAAGACAGAACTCAGTCAGACTCAGGGCTGGCCACCAGCTTTTCCCAGAAACTATTGCTCTCTCCGTCTGGTTTCAGGACGCAGGCTGCGGAGGTGGCCAGGTGTTGAGCCCCTCCCCCAGCTCCGCCGCCCCGGGCTCTACGTTCAGCGGAGCCCCCGCCTCTCTTCCGGGTCATGGTGCCTGGGCCGGGACTGCAGGGGTCCCGTACTTCCCCTCGTGGGCTCCCCGTTCTCGGGAAGCGCCGTCTCTCCTTCGGTCTCCAGATGCACCCTCCGGGGTTTGGGAAGGGTCGCGCACCTCCCTTTGTATCCGCTGCGGACCCCAGCACCTGGGAAAAGCTGTGTCCCCTCTGGGATCTCCGTTTGAGCGAGTAAACCTGCAGGGCGCGCGCCCGGGACAGATCGTCTCAGCTCCGGAAGACTTTCCCTGTTCCCGGCTGGGCTGTGGGTTCTCAGTCCACCCTAAAACCACACACACCCCTGTTTGGGGTCGCGGGTGCCCACGGGAAGGACTCCACCCCCACGACAAGGCCTCTCCTGGTCCGGCAGACTGGGTACTCACTGTTCCCCGTGGGTGCGCACAGCTCCTGCAATTCTGCTGGATCCAACCCCTGACTGGGGACAGAGTCTGCTAGGCTCTCCCAGACACCCTCCACGCCCAGCTGGGTCCCTTCTGGCCTCCTACCGTCAGTTCATTCAATATCTGGATAACTTCTGATGTCCTATTTTCATAAATGTTGCGATATCCGTGGTCTCCTAGTCTGTTTCTCCTCAGATCGGCCAAATTCTCCCCTGCGCACCAGAGAGGGGGATTAAGACTCCTCCTCTCAAGCCGCCATCTTCCCTCCTTGTTTCTTTTTGTTTTGTTTTGTTTTTACCCACATATAAGAGAGATCACAGAGTATTTGTGTTTCTCTGTCTGACTTATTTCATTTAACATAATGTCCTTGAGGTTTATTCATGTTGTCAAAAATGGCAAGATTTTATTTTTTATGGCTGAATAATATTCCCATGTGTGTATGTGTAAAATTAGCATTGGGAGGACTGAACAGCCACATAGAAAAGAATCAGATTGACCGCCCTCTTACACCATACAAAATACAAACATTCACAAAAATTAACTCAAAATGTATTAAAGACTTGAATATAAGATCTGAAACCATAAAACTCCTAGAAGAAAACATAGGCAGTATGCTCCTTGACATAGGTCTTGGTGATGATGTTTTGAATGTGACACCAAAGCAAAAGCAACAAAAGCAAAAATTAACAAAAAAAGTTTCTATGCAACAAAACCACCAATAAAATGAAAAAAAAAAACAACTCACTAAATGGGAGAAAATAATTGTAAATGTTATATTTGATAAGGGCTAATATCAAAAATATATAAAAACTCGTATAGCTCAATAGCAAAATAAAAAAATCCAAGTTAAAAATGGGCAGAGAGGCAGGTGGGAGAGGCAATAATGGGCAGAAAATCTGAATACATATTTTTGCAAAGAAGATATATGATAGCCAACAGATACATGAAAAGATGTTCAACATCATTAGTCATCAGGGAAATGGAAATCAAACCCACAATCAGAAATCACCTCACATTTGGTAGAATGGCTGTTATCAAAAACACAAGAACCAACAAGTGTTCATCAGGATGTGGAGAAAAGCAAACCCTTGTGCAATGTTTGCCAGAATGTAAATTGATGTAACCACCCTAGAAAACAGTATGGAGGTTCCTCAAAACATTAAAAGAAATAGAGCTACCATATGATCCAGCAATTCCTCTTCTAGGTATTCATTTGAAGAAAACAAATACATTAATTCAAAAAGATATATGCGCCCCTATGTTTATTGAAGCATTATTTACAATAGCCAAGATATTTTTTTAAGATTTTATTTATTTATCTTTAGACAGAGGGGAAAGGAGGAAGAAAGATAGGGAGAGAAACATCAATGTGTGGTTGCCTCTTGCACACTGCCAACTGAGGATCTAGCCAACATCCCAGGCATGTGCCCTGACTGGGAATTGAACTGCTGACCCTTTGGTTTGCAGGCTGGTGCTCAATCCACTGAGCCACACCAGCCAGGGCAATAACCAAGATATTTAAACAATCAAAAATATTCTTAATGAATATCCAATGGTACTATCAGAAGAATGAACACTTTGATCTGAATATTGATCCATGTAACAATGTTTTGAGAAATGTACAAAGAAGAGACTGAAGCTAGGGAGACAAATTAATTCTACTAATATTTACATTTCAGCAAAGATGAAAGGGAGAGACTTGATTGGCGTGGCTCAGTTGGTTGGGCATCATCCTGCAAAGCAAAAGGTTGCCAGGTTTGATTCTCGTTCGGGGTACCTTTATTGTATTTTTTTTCCATTAGCATTTGTATCCCTAATATCACCACCCCCCAGCAATCATCACACTGTAGTCCATGTCCATGAGTTCTTTTTCCATTTTTCTCAATCCCTCTACCTCCTCCCCTCCCCCCACTAGTTGTCATCTATTTCCCATCTACGAGTCTGTCTCTAATTTCCTTGTTAGTTCAGTTTGTTCATTAGATTCCATATATGAGTGGAATTATATGGCATTTGTCTTTCTCTGACTGGCTTATTTCAATTAGCATAATATTCTCCAGGTCCATCTATACTGTTGCAAAGGCTAAAATTTTCTTCTTTGCTTTATGGCCGAGTAGTATTCCACTGTGGACTTCTAATAACATTTTCGTTACCCTGTAGGTCTGTGTTCTTTCTTGGTTTCTCAGTTTCTAAGATACCTCCTCTACTGAGTAGAAGGCACAACTCACTAGGTTGTAATGTTTAGAGGGCTAGTTTTTAAAGCAAAGTGATCAATGGACCTACATTTCTTTTAAAATTTTATTACTATTTTTTAATCCTCACCCAAGGGCATATTTATTGATTTTAGAGAGAGAGGAAGGGGTGGGGGGGGAGAGAGAGAGACATTGATGTGAGAGAGAAACATGGATCAGTTGCCTCCCATATGTATCCCCACCAGGCATTGAATCCGAAACCTAGGTATGTGCTCTGACTGGGCATTGCACCCACAACCTTTTTGGTGTACAGGATGGTGGTCCAAAAAACTGAGCGACTTATCCAAGGCAATGGACCTACATTTCTTTTTTTTTTTAAGAAAGTGACATTATTTTTTTAAAGATTTTATTTATTTATTTGTAGAGAGGGAAGGAAGGGAGAAAGAGAGAGAGAGAGAAACATCAATGTGCGGTTGCTGGGGTCCATGGCTTGCAACCCAGGCATGTGTCCTGACTGGAAATCGAACTTGCTCTGCTTTGGTTCGGAGCCTGCGCTCAATCCACTGAGCTATGCCAACTAGGGCAACCTACATTTCTGAAAGTTACTCTTGTTTGAAGTGCAGGAGAAGAAATGAAAGAGATAAGAGCCTACATGTGTTAATTGAAAAAGAGGAGAAATGGTGAAGTCGAGTTTGAAAACTGAGACCAATAGCCCACATGAAAGTTAGTGAGAATCTGATATATATAAGGCAGTGGTTCTAAGAAATGGACAGTAGTGAATATCCACAAGACATGTTGAACAGTAGGATTTGTATCAGTTTGGAGATTTAACACAGAAAGTTGTTTATACATGTGAGAGAGAAGCCGGGAGCTAAAGAAAGCACAGTGACAGACCCCAGGAATGCCAACAGTAAGAAGCTCTCACCAGCCATTAGCCAGAAAGACTAGGGATGAAGCCATGTTACTGAAGCTCAGGGGACAGGATTGCCCAGAAGAAGCTGGAAATACAGTAGCTTGTCTGGCAAGACCTAAAGCCACAGATATAGCCATAGCTTCAAAATTTGCCCACATCAGACAGAAAGGGTGAAAACATCCTAGCTTTTTTTTTCTCATTTCCACCCTCTAATCTCCTAAAAATGCCCAGTCCAGTTAGTAGCAAGCCAGATGACTTGATAGCCTGGGTAATATAGCCCAGAGGAGTCAAGTCCCTAGGATAGAGAGCAGAGCTGGGGAAGGGCAAGAAACAGATGAGAGGGCAAACAGGCACAGCCCTAGCATAGTCAGTCTTAGCTACTGAGAATCCATTCTCACCTTTACCCACATTTAACAAATTTGTGTTTCTACCAGACATGAAACAACTACCCATGATACAGCTCACCAGCTCACTCCAACAAGGGGAAAAAGAAAGTTTTATTAAAGGTATTTTTCTATTTCAAGTCCAAGATTTCCAGGCATTATAAAATCATTCTTATAAATACTAGATGTGGCTTCTTGTAGTCTGGTGATCTATAAGTTAAATTAACCAAGTAATTACTACCAATACTCCTTATACAGAATAATAGGGAAAGGGAAATGAAATGAAAAGAGAAATTGTTGGTTAATACACATAGAATAAAGTATGCCTGGCAGCTATAATTCTTGTTCCTGTTACTAGTCATGTGGCCATAGTTGATATTTATCACTTTCTACTTCCACCACACAGTTTATGTTATTTTTACCCTGTCAACCTGTGCAATGACTGGTTGAAGTTGTTTACCCAACGGGGTGGTCCAACCCCCATTCCTGAAAGTTCTGAGTCCCTAGTGGTCCTGTACTTTATTAGTTTTCTGTAGACTTTGGTTGACTTTCAGTATAAGAGGCACAGAAATACTGAAGGGTGCCCTCCCATGAATCCCCTTGGTTTCAGACATAATCCCCTATCCCCATGGTATAGCAGCAAACCAATTTCCTATTGTTAATCATCATCAGTAACCTCAGCCAATATAAGCATCCTTTTTCTGCTTATTGGTTCAGTGGTATGAAGAATTCCAAATGCCAGGTGACAGTCCCAACTTCCAGATTATAATGTGACTGGGTGGAAGCATTTCTTCCTTGGAAACAAAGACTTCTAGAACAGCAGAGCCAAAGGCTGTGGACAGAAAGCAAAAATTATGTGTGTGGATTATTAGATATAATAATGAGAAAGGCCATTGCACTTATTCCCCTTAATTCTATGGTCTATGTATTCTGTGTAAGAGAGAAACATATCATATGTTGATCACATACCATATCCCACATTCAGAGGGGGAATATCACAATCCCACAGACTGTGACCTCCCAGTTGATACCATAACTGAATCTTAATTAAGTCATTCCACCATTTTAACAGGCTAACAACTTTTGAGTGATAGGGTATGCCAAGATGAACAAACTCTAGTGGCATAATTTGTTACTGTACTTTTCCTGCAATGAAATATGTCCCTTGGACAGAAGCATTGCTGTGATAATGTAATGGTGAACTAGGCATTCCATAAGCTCATAGATGGTGGTGTGGAGAAGAAAAATCCATACTCATAACAGTAGGAACAAAGTGTGGTCCCTCCATGACAGGAAAGGGTTAAATCGACTTACTACCAAGTGGCTTGCTGGTTCCCCCAGAGAATGGTGCCAAATTGGGAGATCAGTGATGCTAAATTGGCCCTTGATTTGGTAGACTAAGCAGTCAGAAGCAGCAGTGACAGATCAGCTTTGGTAAGAAAAATTCAACTTTGTTGAGTCTAGTTAGTCTTAAAACCTAGGTTTCTCATTGGAAAACAAACAAACAAACCAGAAGCTGATTGATATAAGAACCTGTCGGATGCAGCCTACAGGGGATCAATCCCTTTGACTAAAGCAGAGGACTGGCAGGAAGTAATTCTGAGGGAAAATAGGCCTGACTTACTGAAGAGAGAAAGTTTCTTCCAGTTTTCTAGCTTTGGTAATTGGGTGGATAGTTATTCACTGAGCCAAGGATATGGGAGTTTGGGAACATGTTGACTTTAAGTTTCCTAAGGAATGCCACAGTAAAGCTGCTAAGAAAGCAGTCTGAAGTTCAGCAGGGACATCTCTGCTAAAGATATATAACTGGGAGTCAATAGAACACAAAGAGTATTTGAAATAATGGAATAGGTGAATTCATGCAGGGTTGATGTAGGATGATCAGAGAGGAGGACCAGAGAGAAAACTTAGACATAACTAACATTCAAGCAACTGGTTATGGCAAAGAAGGTTGTAAGGAAAAAGCCACCATGGTGTCTTAGAAGCCAAGAGAAAAAGTACTACAAAGAAAAAGGGTGTGGTCAACAAGCTCTAACTTACCTGAAAGGCCAAGTAAGATAAGCCTGAAAAGATCCAAGAAAATTGAGCAATGCAAAGTCAATGATGACTGTTGCCCAGCTACAAGTGGAAATGGATGACCCCTTAACCAAATCTTTCCTTTCACTTCCTTTTTTCATTCTCATAACATCTGTCCTGAAATTTTAGCCAGTTTGAGAAAAAATAATTTCCAATTCAAAGTTTAGGTGTACATGTCTGACCAAGAAAGGCAGTGCTTTGGGTGGAGAGTGTGGCATGGCATGAGACACAGAGAGATGGGCATGAGTGACAAGAGTCTCTCTCACTACTATCTCTACTGCCTACTGGATAATGAAAAAAGCTAAATTCCTTGTTGCTTTTGGGTGTTGTGAGAGTTGTGTTCCTGTTGATCTGAAAACATTTTTCTTATTGGAAATACTATGTGAAAAATATTTATTTATTTTTACTGGAGTTAATTAGTAACAACATTTTTAAATCTATGACAATAATTTTGAAATCTATAATCCTTCCATTAATTTTTATGTATTTTCTTTCATAAGTATACTTTGCACATGGTAGCAATCATTACATGTTTTTTTCTCAAGTTATAGTCATAGGTTAAAATAAGTTTATAATTTTTACCATCCCATTTAGATCCTTAGAACTAGAAAATCTTGCCTTCAAAAGTCAAGAAGTATGTTGAACTCTTAAAATAATTAGAAATCTGGAGGAGACTTTAAAGATCATCTTATCCGATCCCTCATTTTAAAGATGACTAAATTAAAACCCTGAAAAGTAGAGTGAACTTATTCAAGGTCAGGATGGAATACATGGCAGAACCTTCTCTAGATCCTTGGTCTTTGGAGTCCAGTTTCCAGCACTCTGGCCACCATCATATCACTGTGTCTAGGAGTGGGTTTGTTTAGCATAACTGTGTTCAGAATGCCATACAATGTATGTACACTTCATCTGGGAGATTGTGAAAATAACCACAATAGTCTGCAGATCCTGCCATCTAGAAATAGAGTCCATTTACCCACTTCTTTTGACCACAGAATGCAATGAAAGTGAAGTTGCGTAATTGTTATCCTAGGTCTTAAGAAATCTTACAGGTTCTGCTGTCATACTCTTAGAACTCTGAGACCACAACATGAAGAATCCAGGGCTACCCTGCTGATGAGAGACAGGAGGCTCAGTGACCATCGTTATCCCATCAAACACCAGATATATGAATGAGACTGTTTAGATTATCTAGCCTTTAGCTGACCTGAAAACAGAGATTGGAAGAACCTGCCCAGACCACAGGCACTGTGCAATCAACTCATAGAATCAAACATGAAATGATTGGTTGCTTTCAGGCAGTAAGTTTGGGGATTTTTTAACACTGAAAGTCAATGGATGCACACATTGCTTCATTGTGCTGATAACCTACTCCATTCGAGTAAATCATACTTCATATTTTATGGTTTCTTGAACAAAAGACTAGGAAGTATGTTTTTGCTGTCTTAATTTTTGTTTTATTGTTTTCTTTTAGATATCTAAGCCTTAAAAGGCAATTTATAGAACAAATTTTTGTACATGCCACTCTATGTACAGCTCTTTGCAGGCCATCTGCTTTGAAAAGAACTGTTGGTAGAGCTCTTTATTTTTACCAGCAATCTTCATTTTTCCTGCCCACATTTCAATGCATTCAATACAGATCTGTACATGTGGATCAAGGTGGTACTAAAGTAATGGGGGGGTGGAATGAGGAAGCATCTCCACTGCAAGTTAGGATGCAGCAGTGACTTTTTTTTCTTAGTCTCCAGACTGGGGCTTTCTAAACAAATACTGCAGAAGAATCTCCCCATGTGATGCACTGAAGGAAACAAAGAAGAATGAATTGTATAGTGTGGATCTGGAGCATGGCAGATGAACAAGCTAAAAACTGCTACCCAATCAGAATTTTTAGGGATTTATTACTCACATCTATTTATTTCTATGAAATCTTGATACAAACTGACTCTCAACAAACATGAGCTTATAGAAAATGTCAATATTTGGCTGATTAAGTACTGAAGTAACATGGACTTTCATGTTCTAGTGATCCAATCTTGTGATCAAGTATCACCCACTGCACATGGGTGTGGGACCACCCGTTCATGTCTCCACATGTCGTGACACATCTCTGCCTCTCCACCCCCTCCTACCTATCTAGATGAATGTGGCTTCTTTAATTCCTTGGTTGTTAGACTTCTATTTAGCTTGATTCTCTGACTATTTTGGATAGTAGTTGTATTTTAGTTTAATTGTAATTTTTGCTGTGCTTGTGTTAGGAGGTGAATCGTATTTACCTGTGCCTCCATCTTGACTAGAAGCTGAATTTTCTTTAAAACTGCTGCTGATTTATAATCAGATGGTCTAGTTCTCTTCTCAAGCTTTCAGTTTCATAAGATATTACATCTGCTTCTATGTTGAAGTGGAATATTGATTCCTTCCTGCATATTCTCAAAGAAACCAGGGGAATTTGCCAAATATCTACCAGAATTTCCTTGTGTGCATGTTCTTCCAAATATATGAAAATCTCCTTTATAAAAAGGCCCAATTTTGATTATTTACTTATTGCCAGAACATGTATCAGATGAACCTTATGTCCTATCTCTCATATGTACATGTGTGTAACTGAGTCAGGTGGACAGACAGCCTGAAGAATATTTTGCCTATATTTAACTCTGGCCTCCTGAAGATAACTGCAAGCCTCCACGTAATTCCTGGGGAAAAGGCATTCTGAACCATAGGCAATAACACCAGCAACTGCCTATTTGCTTGAACAGACAAAGTAGCACACTAACAATACTTGTTGCCCCAAAGAGAAATGAGTAAACTATCTCTAAAATTAAAGGTAATGTTTAGACTTCCGGCCAAGATGGAGGCATAGGTAGACACACTGTGCCTCCTCACACAACCAAAATAAGGACAACAAAAATTTAGAAACAAAAAAACAACCAGGACTGACAGAAAATTGAACTGTACGGAAGTCCGACAATCAAAGAGTTAAAATAGATACACTCATCCAGACTGCTAGGAAGGGCATAGTTGGGTGGCTAGGCAGAGAGGGGTCACAGAAAAAAAAGCGGTGGCTTGTGGACCCTGGGTGTGCAAGACAGCAGCTGATAGATCCCAGGCATGCAGGTGGCAGCTGGCAGACCCTGGGTGTGGGGTGACAGTGGGCAGACCCAGAGAGGCGTACAAGGTGGCTGGCCGACTGGGTGGTCACACATTCGCGCATAGATAAACCAGGTGAAACTGGGAAGTGAGACAGACCACACAACTCAGGGACCCAGCACAGGGAAATAAAGCCTCAAACCACCAATTGAAAATACCTGTGGGGGTTGAGGTGGTGGGAGAGACTTCCAGCCTCACAGGAGAGTTTGTTGGAGAGACCCACAGGGTCCTAGAATATACACAAGCCCACCCACATGGAAATCAGCACCAGAAGGGCCCAGTTTGCTTGGGGGAAGCAGCAGAAGGGATTGAAATCCAGCAGAGAGCAGAGCAAACGCCATTATTCCCTCTCTGACCCCTCCCCCACATATAGAGTCACAACCCAGCAACTGGGTTGCCCACTCTGGTGACCACCTAAGGCTACACCCTTCACTATATAACAGGCACAACACGACAAAAGAAATGGCTCAAATGGAAGAACAGATCAAAGCTCCAGAACAAATACAACTAAGCGATGAAAAGATAGCCAACCTATCAGATGCACAGTTCAAAGCACTGGTGATCAGGATGCTCATAGAACTGATTGAATTTGGTCACAAATTAGATGAAAAAATGAAGGCTACACTGAGCGAAATAAATGAAAATGTACAGGGAACCAATAGTGATGGGAAGGAAACTGGAACTCAAATCAATGGAGTGGACCAGAAAGAAGAAAGAAACATCCAATCAGAAAATAATGAAGAAATAAGAATTTAAAAAAATGCGGACAAGCTTCGGAAACTCCAGGACATCTTTATATGTTCCAACTTTCGAATTATAGAGGTACCAGGAGACGAAGAAGAGCAACAAGTGGAAAAGTTATTTGAACAAATAACAAAAGAGAACTTCCCCAATCTGGCAAGGGAAATAGACTTCCAGGGAGTCCAGGAAACTCAGAGAGTCCCAAAGAATTTGGACCCAAGCACGAACACACCAAGGCACATCATAATTACATTAGCCAAGATTAAAATGAAGCAGAGAATCCTAGAAGCAGCAAGAAACAAGGAGACAGTAACCTACAAAGGAGTTCCCATCAGACTGTCAGCTGATTTCTCAAAAGAGACCTTACAGGCAAGAAGGGGCTGGGAAGAAGTATTCCAAGTCATGAAAGGCAAGGACCTACATCCCAGATTGCTCTATCCAGCAAAGCTTTCATTTAGAATGGAAGGGCAGATAAAGTGCTTCTCAGATAAGGTCAAGTTAAAGGAGTTCATCATCACCAAGCCCTTATTGTATGAAATGTTAAAGAGACTTATCTAAGAAAAAGAAGATGATCAAAACTATGAACAGTAAAATGACAGCATACTCACAGTTATTAACAACCACACCTAAAACAAAAGCAAACTAAGCAAACAACTAGAACAGGAACAGAACCACAGAAATGGAGATCACATGGAGGGTTAGCAATAGGGGAGTGGGAGGAGGAGAGAATGAGAAAAGGTACAGAGAATAAGTAGCATACACGGTAGGGAGAAAATAGATAGGGGGAGGGCAATAATAGTATGGGAAATGTAGAAGTTAAAGAAGTTTTGACACATGGACATGAACTAAAGGGGGGAATGTGGGTGGGAGAGGGTGTGCAGGATGGAGGGGAATGAAGGGGGGAAATGGAACAACTGTAATAGCATAATCAATAAAATATATTTTTTAAAAATTAAAGGTAATGTTTAAAAATAGCAATGATGGTGTTGGCAATGATAGTAGTAGCTCACACTGACCTTTTCCAATACGCCAGTCTTTGTGTTAAATGCTTTATAACATTTACTGTCTGTCTTAATTTAAATCTCATAATAATCATCATTCCAAACATGTTTTATTAAAAATAACAGAAATCTAGTTAAAATGAATTCTATGAATCCTTAAAATTAAATAAACTTACTATAAATTGATTGTGTTCTCCAAAAATTTATATGTAAAATCTTAACCCCCAAAGTGATGCTGTTTGGAATTGGGTCTTTGCCCTCTTGAATGGGATTAGTGCCTTTATAAAAGAGACTTTAGGGAGCTACCTTGCATCCTCTGACACGTGAGTATAGCCATCTATGATCTAGGAAGTGAGCTCTCACCAGGCACCAAATCTGCTGGTACCTTGATCTTGAAGTTCCCAACTTCCAGGTCTGTGAGAAATAAATGTCTGTTGTCTATAAGCTACCCAGTCTATGGTAGTCTGTTATATCAGCCAGAATGAACTAAGACAAAAATATACAGTGTACCTGTTGTTCATCATCTTATAAAAATGACAATTACCCCAAGGAGTAAAAGGTCTGTGTTCATTGTCAGATAGATTTGGGAGATAGAAAGTAAAATTAACAAGGAGTAAAAGGAGACGGAATGGAGGGTTAATGAAGAGGGATGTTCTTGTTATCAATTGCTTCATACCAAACCACTCAGAGACTTAATGGCTTCAAATAACAACAATCATTTATTTTGTTTAGGAATCTAAAGATTGGCTAAGGCTCAGTGGGGACAGTTTGCCTTGCTGCATGTGGTGACAGCTGGGACAGCTGACCTGCGCTAAACTCAGTGGGCTGAGGATCTGTTCCAAGATGGCTCACTCGCATAGTTGGCAAGTTGGCATTGGCTATTGGTTCTTAAATTCTTTATTTTATTGATTATGCAACTACAGTTGGCCCATTTTCCCCCCTCACTCCCCACCACCCTGCCCATCCCCTCCCACCCTCATTCCCCCCTTTAGTTCATGTCCATGTGTCATAAGTTCTCTAGTGTCTACATGTCCCATACTATTCCTACCCTCCCCCTGTCTATTTTCTACCTACTGTCTATGCTACT
>PVIA01018554.1:0-12489 GCA_004024845.1 Tonatia bakeri | reverse complement strand
TGACATGGTTGACTACAGGAAGACATGTAGCATGCTATTTAAATTAGAGATGGGTACCCTTTGAATACCAAGTATTCTATCAAATTATAGGATAAGTGCATCTCCCAGTAGAAGATGTTGCAAAGTGCAAGTGGCTGTGAGTCCTGAAAGCTCTTGTCTTCATAGGTTGTATTCTATGAGGTGTCCACCAAAGACAATGCACCTTTCTTTTAAAAGCCAAGAGGTGTAAGTCTTCAGTTTTATTAGAAACTCCTTCTTCAGTTTTGAATTCATTTGTGATGAACTGTACACTCTTTGTCAGTCTGCAAACAAGGTGAAATCTTCTTGTTTGTTTAGCAAACAAAATATGTGAGCATAGCAAGTGCAGCTTTAAGAAATAGTTCCTATTACTTCCGGCCAAGATGGAGGCATAGGTAGACACACTGTGCATCCTCATGCAACCAAGATAGGGACAACAATAATTTAGAAACAGAATAGCAACCAGAACTGACAGGAAATTGAACTGTATGGAAGTCAGACAACCAACAAGTTAAAATAGACCCGTTCATCCAGACCGGTAGGAGGGGCAGAGTTGGGCAGCTGGGCACAGGTCTCGGCATGGAGAGCAGAGAGCATTGGGACCAGGTGCGTAAGGCATCTGGGGTGCGCAAGACTGCAGCAGGTGGACCCTGGGCGCACAAGCGGCAGCTGGCAGACCCCGGCCGAGGGGTGGCAACCGGCAGACCCAGAGAGGCGGCAATTGTGAAGCAAGGTACTGCGTGCAACCCAGGATCAAAGCACTTGGAAATAGAACCTTGGGGCACTGATTGAAAACACCTGTGGGGGTTGAGGTGTAGGGAGAGACTCCCAGCCTCACAGGAGCGGTCCTTGGAAAGTTCCACGGGGTGCACAAGCCCACCCACATGGAAATTGGCACCAGAGGGGCCAAGTTTGCTTGGGGAAGCAGCAGAAGGGACTGAGATCCGGCGGAGAGCTCACCAAGCGCCACTGTTCCCTCTCAGACCCTGCCCCCACATACAACGTCACAACCCATTGACTGGGGTGCCGTGCCCTGGTGAAAACCTAAGGCTCCGCCCCTAATACATAATAGGTGTGACCAGACCAAGGGGAGGGGGGTGGCTCAAACAGAATTCAAAGCTCCACAATCAGTACTTTTAAACAACAGAGAGATAGCCAACCTGTCAGATGTACAGTTTAAAGCACTGGTGATCAGGATGCTCAAAGAATTGGTTGATTTTGGTTACAAATTAGATGAAAAAATGAAGGCTACGCTAAGTGAAATGAAGAAAAATGCACAGGGAACCAATAGTGATGGAATGAAAGCTGGGTCTCACATCAATGGAGTGGACTAGAAGGAAGAAACAAAACATACAATCATGTGAAAGAAATACCGTCCCGGCGATCCTGCGGTATTCATTTCGGCTGTGGATGTTCATTAAACATGCGTAATACACAGAATTTATCATAACCCTGTGGGGATACAGAGAACATGGCTAACCCTCTAGTGGGAAGAGCCCCGTACCTTTACCCCAGTGGGTTTTTATTGAGAAAGTAGACACAGTTTGTAGATTCAGTCTGGCAGAAGGGATCAAAGGGGACAGGTAACTTACAAAGATGCTAACAGAATCCCTGTTGTGATTCCAGGCAGAGATTGGAGTTTTATCATATGAAAAGGACTACATGGCTCAAAGGGTTAGTTTTGGTTTCCTGTCTGTGCTTTCAAATTCTAAGTTAATAATATCCTCCAGCAAACAGATCTCACAGTCATAGAATCTTGCATATTCTATGACTCAGGCCTGATTACCCCGGGGGTCCGCCATCTCCGGTTTGAGCTGCCCCTTTGGCTATTTGCTTAGCCCTGAGAAGGGCAGGAGACAGAGGCAGCCAGGAGACTTGGATTTCTCACATCTAAGTACAAAGACTCAGGCTTAGAGGGGGCCGGGGTTGATGTCAGTCACCCCTTCCTTTCCACAGCCCCTTCATTTCCACAGCCTTGTGAGTCTCATTCCAGAGGCCTTTTCATGGTCAGCACCTGCCTTAGGTCCATTCTCCATCTTAGAGAATTGTTACCCGTCAATGGTTACCTGATCAAGCATTAAAGGCCAGGCACAGAACAGGTAGTGTTCATGCCAGGGGAATAAGTTTTTGTCTCCTTAGTGGCTCCTGGTCCAGAGGTCTCTCACTCAGCCTAAGTCACAGGGGGTCACAGCTTCCTGAGACCAGGCAGGGTGGCCCTCAACACAATCAGAAAAGAATGAAGAAATAAGAATTCAAAAAAATGAGGAGAGGCTTAGGAATCTCCAGGACATCTTTAAACGATCCGACATCTGAATTATAGGGGTACCAGAAGGGGAAGAGGAAGAGCAATAAGGGAAAAACTTGTATGAACAAATAGTAAGGGGAACTTCCCCATTCTGGCCAAGGAAATAGACTTCCAGGAAGTCCAGGAAACTCAGAGTCCCAAAGAAGTTGGACCCTAGAAGGAACACACCAAAGTGCATCATAATTACATTAGCCAAGGTAAAAATGAAGGAGAGAGTCCTAGAAGCAGCAAGAGACAAGGAGACAGTAACCTACAAAGGAGTTCCCATCAGAATGTCTGCTGATTTCTCAAAAGAGATCTTGTATGCACGAAGGGGCTGGAAAGAAGTATTCCAAGCCATGAAAGGCAAGGACCTACATCAGAGATTGCTCTATCCAGCAAAGCTTTCCTTTAGAATGGAAGGGCAGATAAAGTGCTTCTTAGATAAGGTCAAGTTAAAGGAGTTCATCATCACCAAGCCCTTATTTTATGATATGTTAAAGGGACTTATCTAAGAAAAAGAAGATAAAAAAACAGTATAGTAAGATGACAGCAAACTCACAATTATGAACAACCACACCTAAAACAAAAACAAAAACAAACTAAGCAAACAACTAGAACAGGAACAGAATCACAGAAATGGAAATCATGTGGAGGGTTAGCAACAGGGGAGTGGGAGGAGGAGAGAGGGGAAAAGGTAGAGAGAGTAAGTAGCATAGATGTTAGATAGAAAACAGACAGGGGGAGGGTAAGGATAGTATGGGAAATGTAGAAGCTAAAGAACTTATGAAACATGGACATGAACTAAAGGGGGGAATGTGGGTGGAAGGGGTGTGCAGGGTGGAGGGGAATGAAGGGGGGTAATCGGACAACTGTAATAGCATAATCAATAAAATATATTTAAAAAAGAAATAGTTCCTATTAAATCAGTGTTTTCTGAAGTATGGTGTGCAAGCTACTGGTTGTATGCAGACTGCTGGCGGTACACAAGTTTATACTTTATATTTGAATTATTTTGTTATTTCAAGTCTTTTTTAAAAAAGATTTATTTATTTATTTATTTACTAAACAGAGGGGAAGGGAGGGAGAAAGAGAGGGAGAGAAACATTAACATGTGGTTGCCTCTTGTGTGCCCCCTACTGGAGACCTGGCCCACAACCCAGGCATGTGTCCTGACTGGAAACCGAACTGGCGATCCTTTGGTTCTCAGGCCAGCACTCAATCCACTGAGCCACACCAGCCAGGGCTGTGATTTCAAGTCTTAATGATTATTAGTAAAAAATACCCTGGTGTATCACACTTATGATTTCATAGACATTATTGTTGAAGTCAAGACTAAGACAAGGTAACACTTCATTCAGATCAATTGAATTACTGATGCCTTGATTAGATATGCCTGAAAATTCATGGCTGCAGTCTTTTAAGGTATAGAGCAAAATTTTACATCCTGAAAATGGTAATTTTTAAATATACAAACTACTTATAGTATATGTAACTGTGAATTTGAATCAGGCTTGTGCTCTACTTTTTTCTGTTTTGTTGTTGAATTAACACAGATCAGTGGATAAAATGGAATGTTTAAAATATAAAGGTACCAGACTGTGATGGTAATGCTAATACTAAGGTATGATTTTGATTAAATCAATCATATATCTTCAGAAATGAAGCATTAATTTAGTAATTGCCTGAACCATCTGCTACTTATGTAAAAGGGCCAACTACAAAGAAAACTATCACACAAATATGATGAAAGTTATTTGAAATTTGCATTTTCTTAAGCATGATGAGAATGAATCTTTTCCTTATATATCTTATGTTTAGAGAAATATGCTGGTGTGAAACTTTCCAATCCCACGTGTTATTTTGAAATATTCAAAGAGTTCTGTACAAAACCTATTTCAGAGGTTCCTTAAAAAGTTAAACTTGGAGTTACCACATGACCAAGAAGTTTCCCTGATATGTATATGCCCAAAATATTTGAAAATAGATAGTCAAACAAATACATGTACATGCATCTTCACAGTAGTACTGTTTACAAGAACCTAAAGGTGGAAATATCTCAAATGTCCATTGATGGATGAATATAGATAAATAAATCTTGGTATAAACATACAATATTATATTTGGCCACAGACAGGAATGAAATACTGGTAACACTATACATGTTCAGTGAAAGAAGCCTGGCACAAAGGATCATATAGTATATGATTCCATTTATGTGAAATATAAAAATACATAAATCCATAGAGACAAAATGCATATTGGTGGTTGCCAGTGGCTGTCAGGAAGAGGAGAATAAGGAGAAACTGTTTAATAGATGTTTTTCTTTTGGTGTGAGGACAATATTAAGGGACAAGATAGATAAAGTGGTTGCCTAACATCAAGAGTGCAGTGTATACCACTGAATTGTTCAATTAAAAATTTTGTTGATTTTATGTTGTGTGAATTTCACTTGAAACAATCCAAAAATGCAAAAACCCCTACCCCATGGTGTGGTGAGTGTGGCACTGTATGGGTAACAGGATGTTAGGCTGTGTACAAAAATTTATTATTTCAGGAGATATGTATTGTACGGGTGTAAGAAAACGATTTTCCTTCTACCTTCTAAGTTCTAGCTGTGCTAATCAAATTAACAGAGACATCTTAACAGGAGAAAATGTCTAAAGTTTATTTTACAAATGTATATTCAGGGGTGCTATAAGATGGGAGACACCCAAAGAAGTATTATGCAGTTGAGCTTTATATGCCATGCTGGAAAAAGGAGAAGGGGAAGGTGTCTGGGATTCCAAGGGGAGAGTAGGCAATTCTTAGGTAGAAGACAAAGAGGGAACAAGTGGCAAACAAATTTCCGCTAGGCTACCCAGAAACAATGGGACATGGGGGACCCTTTTGAACACACCTTTGTATAAATCCATACTTAATTAGGCTAGGGTGAAAATGCTATGCTAGGGTATTCCTTAGCATATAATTTTTTTTTTAGCATATAAAATCTCTGCTAAGATTCTGAAACAGGCCTTTCCATCTGAATTCCTTTAGGCAGGAAAAGGGGATGGCCAAAGGTTCTTTCTGAATCTTTTGTTTCTTAATAACCAGCTTAAAATCAATATCCCAAAAGCCACATTTGTGGCAGCAAAAGTTTAGTGCCCCTTAGTATCTATTTTTATAATTGCCTTCTCATTAAGTTAAGTTATAGCAGTTTTCCATTTGTAGTAGTAAATGTAAGTTTTCTATTTTAGATAAAAGTAAATTCCAGAGGGTTGATTTAAAGAAAAATACATGGACAAAGCCAAAGGGGGTAGGATCGAGTGTGGGAGGTGGGGATGGATGTGGCTGGGGGGAGTATTGGGGGGAAATGGAGGTCACTGTACTTGAACAACAATACAAAAATAAAGAAAAATAAAAAGTAAAATTAGTACTGAGATATGAAACATGAAGGCAATCACAGATGATGGAATAATAGGAGACCTTAAGAAACATTATTGTGTATACTATGCTCAAGTCAATTAATTTTTAAGATGTGTTTTTTGCCTTAGATGCTTTCAACAAAATAAAAGAGATAAGCCTAATCTCCAAAATATATAAAGAACTCACACAACTCCACTCTAAGAAGACAAACAATCCAATTAAAAAATGGGCAAAGGACTTGAACAGACACTTCTCCAGGGAGGACATACAGAGAATCCAGAGACACATGAAAAGATGCTCAGTATTGCTAGCTATCAGAGAGATGCAATTTGAAGTCACAATGAGATACCACTTCACACCAGTCAGAATGGCCATGATAAACAAAGCAACAAACAACAAGTGTTGGAGAGGTTGTGGAGAAAAGAGAACCCTAGTACGCTGTTGGTGGGATTGCAGACTGTACAACCACTATGGAAAACAGTATGGAATTTTCTCAGAAAACTAAAAATGGATCTGCCTTTTGGCCCAGCAATTCCACTTCTAGGATTATATCCTAAGAACCTTGCAACACCAATCCAAAAGAACCTATGCACCCCAATGTTCATAGCAGCACAATTTACAATAGCTAAGTGCTGGAATCAACCTAGATGCCCATCAGGAAGTGAATGGATCAGAAAACTATGGTACATTTACACAATGGAATTCTATGCAGCAGAAAGAAAGAAGGAGCTCCTAGCCTTTGCCACAGCATGGATGGAACTGGAAAGCATTATGCTAAGTGAAATAAGCCAGGCAGTGAAAGATAAATACCATATGATCTCACCTTTAACAGGAACCTAAATAACAAAACAAACAAACAAGCAAAATATAACCAAAGACACTGAAATAGAGAACAGGTTGACAGTGACCAGAGGGGAGAGGGGAGGAAATTTCAGGGGAAGAGGGGGAGGGTTTGCAGGAACAAGTATAAAGGATACATGGACAAAAACAAGGAGAAGGGAAATGAGGGAGGGGGGGAGGGCTGGGGGGTGGACTGGGATAGGGGTAAAAGGCAGAAGACTGTACTTGAACAACAATTAAAATAGAAAAAAAGTATAATAAGGGTGAAAAAAAGAGTGATAGACCACATCTATAAATAATTCTAGGAAGAAACTGAATGTGTCAGGTGCTAAAACTGAGACCAGATAGACTGAGGTCAAGAATAGGTACCTTTCAGATAACTG
The DNA here is from genome assembly GCA_004024845.1 of Tonatia bakeri. Taxonomy (NCBI): domain Eukaryota; kingdom Metazoa; phylum Chordata; class Mammalia; order Chiroptera; family Phyllostomidae; genus Tonatia; species Tonatia bakeri. The sequence continues at coordinate 5,559 of PVIA01018554.1, read as the reverse complement.
GTACCATTGAAGAAAATGCTAGAATATAGAGGGAGAAAATGAACTAAGAAATTTGCCTTTTCACATTGGGAACTGCAGTAATTAACAAATGCAACAGACAATGTATTCAAGTTCTATATGCTATGGACTTTCTGTCTCTACCTTTTGCCCTTTCAGTAACTCGGCAGTCATCCTGGGCTCCCCTCTCCCTAACAGCCTCACATTTAAAGATAGTGCAATAGGGGACTTAAGTAGTGGAGTGTTGAACAACACTGAGTGGGGTCAAATTCTAGTTCTGATATTTACCCATTATCTACTGTTAGTCATGCATGCCACTTGATTTTTCCATGCCTTAGATTTCTCTTTTGTAAAATGGGGATATTAATAGTATCTATATCATAAAGTCATAGTAAAAATTACATATGTTAAATGGGGTAGGGGGAGGGGATAATGGGAGAAAAAGGGGAAGGGTCATTAGGTATAAAGGACCTATGGATAAAGCTAAAAAGGAGTAGGATTGAGGGTGGGAGGGGCAGGGGGGAATGGTGGGGAGAAAATGGAGACGGCTTTACTTGAACAACAATAAGCATAAATAAATAAACAAAATCAAGAAGAGGAAATAACAGTACACAAAATGTAATGCTGTAGTTCATTTTAGCTGTCCTCTAAAGCTTACAGTGAAAACTGTCATTACCAACAGCATTCTCTGTCTATGAAAATTCTCATGTATAGGACTCATTAGAAATTTAACTTCCAATCTTTACTCAATCTTACACTCCACCTTTGAACTAAGCATCAATAAAAGGCCTTAAACAAATGAACAAATAAAAAACTCCAACAACAACAACAACAAAATCATGCTAGAGTTGGGTAGGGGATCAGAGGGAGGGACATTCCCTCCTATCTATTTCCACTGAGGGAGGATTATGGGGGATAGTCTTAAAATAGCAAGGCACATCAAAATGGCATGTACTCTGAAGCCCACTTCCCTGGCTGGTTGGACTTGGGAGGCTTAAGCTCCCAGGCCAAGAAGAGACCACATGACTTGGAGAGGTTCCTGGAGTCCTCCCTTGTGCTCCAGGGCCTGCCTAGAGTTCAGCAAAAGAGAGAAAGGGAGGAGGTGTGGGCGGCAAAATACTATGCCTCTGTTCCACAGGAGAGGCCTTGAACTGTCATGATCCAGAAGAATCCTCCAGCCACCTGCATCTTTTTCCCAAGGACCATATTTTTAAAAAAGGGGAAGGAAATTCTGAGTGTGGCCTAGGGCCAGCCTGGCCAAGCAGAGGGTGGTAGGGTGTTTGTTTTTCTGATTGTGCCTTATTTGCCAGGGAATGGGTTTGGGGGCAGAAACTGACTGTCTTTATTTCAAATTGCATGCTTAAAATAAAAGATTCCTTCTTCCTTTCAAAAAAAGGTTAAAGATGTTAAATGATTAATTGGGTAAAACATTTATAACACTGTTTATTTCATGGTACATGATCAACAAACATTCACCATTATCATCATCTCCAGTCAGTAAATCCTATCTATTCTATCTCTAGAAAACCTTTTTGACTGTCTCCCACTTCTATTGCTTTCATAAATGAAGCAACAGATGAATAAGACTTTATTTTGTCACAATTGCAATTTTGCCTTAACTAATTTTGCTTCTCCTTCTCTCCTCCATCCCCTTTGTGTCACTTGACTGCCTGACACATTCCTGCTTGTTCTTAAACACTCAACTAAGGTATCACCTCTGTGAAACTGTCCCTGATTCTCTGTCTTAGCCCAGTTAAGGCTCTTCATGTGCATGAATATCACCTTGAGAATACTTCCATTATAGTGCATCTCACATGGTATTGTGAAGGTACTTGGTGTTCCCTGGGCTGTGACCCCTTTGAGGGGTGGGGAACTGGACTTACTCAGGTTTCAATTTCCAGCCTAAACACAATGCTTGTTGCAAACTACATGCTTACTAATTGTTTGGGTGGATGAATGAATGGCCTCTTCCTATAGAAAGCTTAGTCTTCATGTTGGAAGTTGAGGTCAGCACATGTAAGGCTAAATAAAAACAATGTGTGGCAGGTTCTGTAAGAGTTTAGAAAAGAGGGGACTTAGTGAGTTTTAGAGAAGTCAAATTAGTTTCAAAAAGGTAGAGCTTGATTTGGAATTTGAAGACAAACACAACTTGTGTGAACAGAGGAGTTGCCACAATCTAGGCAAGGGGAATGTTTTATGAGTTGAATGTGGATGATGACAAAAGAAAAGCATCTAGCATCTCCAAGAGAGGAGATCATCTTCACCAGGGTGTGCTTGGTGGGGGGAGGCTGGGAGGTGGAGTGGTGGTGGTGGGTGTGAGGAGGAGGTGTATGTTGAAAAGTATAGCTAGTTCCCAAACTAAATGACAAGTGTTCTAAAGGTTGATTTATGAATCATTCGTTAAGATATAACACACTATATACAAGATGGTGAAGTTTTGGGCTGTTCCCCAAGTATTGTACTTAACCTACTAAATAACTGATGTATCCATGGACTGTACTACCTTGAACTCTAGGGAGCAGGAGGTTAGAAAAGACATGGTGGATTCTGGCTAGAAGACACTGAGTGGTAGAAGTTGAGCTTTGTTGTTCTCCTATGATCCCTTCTGCACCATTTTCTACATCAGTTTCCTTTTCTTTATCTCTAGATGTAGTTTCTTTATCCCCCAGCCCCCCTCAATTTCCTTCAAATAGCACCCCATCCAAGGTTATAGGAATTCCAAAATCCAGGTTCTCATCATGTGCCTTCCCCATTCCCTGAGGGCAACAGCTCTTTGCTATTTGCCAATGTGAGAATAAACTGATAGTCACCTCCCTCTGGCAGCTGTACTTACAACTTTAACAAGCTTCTTTTTAGCTCAAATGAACCTGTAATTGCTGAAGTTTCTGGCAATAGTACAAAGCAAACAATGAGAAGAGGGATGGAGAGAGGGGAGGGAGAAAGAGGGGGAGAGGGAGAGAGTGGAGGAAGGGTATAGATGGACAAATAGAGAGGGAGGGAGGAGGGAGAGAGAAAGTTCATTGTTAAGAGTTGAGTTGGCATTGTAGGAGAAGATATTTTGGGAAAGGGAAAGCCTTTGCTGATTTCTCTTTCTATTCTACTTCCCTCTCCCCAAATTGTTTCTGTATAGTCCTCTCTTGAAACCACAGAAATAATAAACTGCATTGTTAAAAATTATAGTTCCCATGGAAATTCTGGGCAAAGGGGTTCTGTGTTTTCTGATTGTGTGCAAATCTAGGATGGCCTATAATGTGAAATAGGTTGAATAAATAAAGTGGGCTGGGGTTGAGGGGATCTGGAAAGGGGAGTCTACAAATACATCCACTGAAATAAGGAGTCACAGAAGGTTTTTGAAGATTTTATTTATTTATTTATTTATTTATTTATTTATTTATAGAGAGAGGGGAAGGGAGAGAGAAAGGGAGGGAGAGAAACATTAATGTGTTAGAGAAACATTGATCAGTTGTCTCTTGCATGCCCACCAACCAGAGACCTAGTCCACAACCCAGGCATGTGCCCTTACTGGAATCGAACCAGCGACGTTTTGTTTTGTGGGATGTTGCCTAACCCACTGAGCCATACCAGTCAGGGTTCACAGAAGGTTTTTGAATAGAAGATTGAGAAGATGAAGGCAGTAAGGAAGGCATAATTAATTTGAAATTTTGGATCAGAAATGATGGGGTATTAAATTCACTCTTGGCTTGGTTAATACATACAGAATCCTGTTTTTTTGCTACTTTTTTTTCCTTTTCACTGTACTGGTACTTCTTCCTTTAACTGTTTGTGTCTGCTTGCCTGGCTATCTGACTTTTCTCTGTGGCTTCCGAGCCAATCTTTCTTTTAGGATCTAGAACACCAGAGTTCTTGTTTTGGGTTTTTATTTGTTTGTTTTGTTTTGATTTTTTATTTATTTTTAGAGAGGGAAGGGAAGGAGAAAGAGAGAGAGAGAAACATCAATGTGCGGTTGCTGGGGGCCATGGCCTGCAACCCAGGCATGTGCCCTGACTGGGAATTGAACCGGCGATGCTTTGGTTCGCAGCCCATGCTCAATCCACTGAGCTACACCAGCCAGGGTTTTTTTTTTTGTTTGTTTGTTTGTTTTGTTTTGTTTTAATAATTCTTATGTTTCCAACTAGCCCAAGGGACTAATACACTACGTTTCTGTGTCCCCATAGCAAAATTCAAGTCCGGTATTAGCAAAACAGAGCTCCCTTTTATAAGCCACATTACTTTTGTTTAAATAAAAACAAAAGTAATTTAACTGTACCCTAGAACATACCAGCATTTCTAACTGTACCCTAGAACATACCAGCTGCAGAAGCCTTCAGCCCCTAAGCCACAGGTGGCAAACACAAGGCTCACGGGCCAAATCCAGCCCTCCACCTTGTTTTATCTGGCCTGGCACCTTGTTTCTACAAGGTGACAGTGCCAGCTCCTTGACTCCACTTAAGGAGTAGTTACATTTATACAGTCCTAAAATTACATTCTGTCCTTTGAAGGCACCTGCAAGGCTGATGTGGCCCCTGGTGAACATGAGTTTGACACCCCTGCTCTAAGTGTATGTGAAATCTTGTAAATAGGCTCTTCCCTATGGGCAACCCCATAGCCTTTTATTCTATATATTGTTCATTATGTTAATATCCTTGATATTTCTACTCTGCCAATTTATATAAAGGAGGAGACCAGGAAATGGGATGAGATAGGGATTTAAGACATCTCCTTAAGTTTAAATTATATTTCTCAATGGAACAGAAGATTCATAGAACTTAATCAAATATGTGTATTTTTCTCAACTTTGTAAGTTATAGGGGCTTCTTAGCATTGGGCCCTCCTGTGTTGATTTGTGTATTTTCCTCTAGACTGTTCAGCATACCATTTGAGTTACTAGGTGTTGGTGATGTACAATGGCTTGCTTGGTTAAATTCACTATTTTACACTATCTTTTTTTTGTTTAATCTAGTGGAGCAGTTATTGTTAAAATTGGATTTTGTGGTTAGTCCTTCATCATCACTAGTTACAATAACTTAATAGTATTTAACAGTCCAAAATATGCTTTTATTGTTTTCTGTTAGCAGTCCACAGAAACGCTTGGTTTTAGGAGATGCCATTTCATATTTCAGTATTAACTGGTCTTGGTAGTGACAGATTATTGAAATGTATTTCTTCAGTTTCTACCTATTAATTCTACTATCAGAAGTTTAGACAAATGATGATTGGCATTTACCTTCATTATTGCAGCTAAGTGTTTCCTTTGCTCAGTTTAGCTTAGCAGTTATTTCAGCCCTCAGTTGTATATGAACTGTTTTGGGTACCCAGCTAGGCACACACTGGGACCACCATACAAACATCAAAAGGAATCATTTACCTCCTACCCTATGCAACATCATGGATGCAACTGGAAAGCATTATGCTAAGCGAAATAAGCCAGGCAGTGAAGGATAAATACCATATGATTTCACCTTTAACAGGAACCTAAACAACAAAACAAAGAAAGAAGCAGGGTATAGTCAAAGACACTGCATTAGAGGACAGGTGGAGAGTGACCAGAGGAGAGAGAAGAGG
>PVIA01018553.1:0-12505 GCA_004024845.1 Tonatia bakeri | reverse complement strand
CCCTCCTTGGCGGGGGGATTCCGTCCTGGGCTGGTCCAGCCATGGCCTCAGCTGGGGGCGACTTGAAGGGCCATGGCAGCCCCTGCGTTCTGCGTGAGGTCATTGGTGGTGCCACAGGAACCACCTCACTGTGGCCTCTCTCTCTGCCCAGTTCTGCTGCTCTGACCTCTCCTCAGGGGTTCCCTCTGAACACGTTCCCTATGCTGGTTTCTAAAGCTGCTCATAACACAGTCCCATCCATCGAGTGACTTACAGCCACACCGACTTACCTTCCATGGGCCCAGACTGTGACAAGGGCCATCGCTTTCTGAGGGCTCCGGCGGAGGATCTGGCCATGCCTTTCTCTTTGCTGCTGGTGTTGCTGTCGCCCCCCGGGCATCCTGGTTTGCACACGCACCACTCGGGTCTCTGTGTTGATTGTAACAAGGTGTTTTCTCCGGGTGTGCGGCTGCACACTGTCCTCCCTCTGTGTGTGTCTGTCTCTGTGTCTCTCCTCCTCTTCCTCTCAGTCTTGCTGGGTCAGGGCCCATCCCGGTGATCGCATCGTGACTATATCTTCAAAGACCCCATGTCCGCACAGGTCACATTCACGGGTGCAGGGGGCTTGCACTTCAATGTTCACACATCCCGGGTCAGCGAAAGAAGCGCCCACACCTGCAGGAATCTTTATGAGTTTATTTGAGCCAAACTGACAATTGCCGGGAAGCAAAACTTCAAGGAGTTGAGAAGATGCTCCAGAGAACAACAGTTTTGCGCCTTATTTTATATTGCACATAATAATCAAAAGAGCAGGTGCAAGGGAGGTCTGTGAACTCCACTAGGGAGGCGGGAGAAAGCAAAGCCGGGAAACCTCTGTGATTGGATAGAGTCAAATGACAGACACGTGCTTTTGCACGGGTGGGTGCAGGGTAATTAACAGTCAACAGTTGACACAAAAGTAACAATGAGGGGGTAGTGGTTCCCCCCTGGTGCATGCCTGTGCTTTGAGGGGTCCAGAAAAAGGGAATCTGACATTCTACAGGTGTGTTACAGATGCAGAAAGACAGGCTCAACTAAAGGCTGACCTCAGTTAGGGGGAAATGCTGGCCTAGGTAGGACATGACTACTCCCCATAAACTGCAGAACATTTCTGATTCCAGACCTTCCTATGTGGTCACACTAGGTAACTCTCTGAGTTTGTAAGGCCGCCACGCCGGCCTCCGCTGAGCTTGTCAGGGTGAGCACGTGACCCCTGTTCTTCCGCTCCCGTGACGGCCTTGACCCCTGTGGCGCCCTTTCACACAGATCGGCCCCGAGGCTTCGCCTGTGAGCTGCACAGAGAATGGGTCCTACCGTTCCTTCCTTTCCAACCTCGTTCCCTTTTAGAATTTACAAAAAAATTCGGTGCGCATAAAATGCGAATTTAAACATGCAACAGATTTAAACCTTCACTGTCCATGAATCAGTGTAAAATGCCTTCTCATTCAGACTGGGAGGAACGGCGACCGGGAGAATAGTTGCCTGGATACACACACGCAATTATCATCACCAACTCAAAATGCCCCATTTTAAAACTGTGCCTGCTCGTCTGGTTGATTTTCCAATCTTCCAAAAATATTTAGGCCCCACTCTTGGGGTACATTTTTTACCCCACTGCTGGTGCAGTCCTGCAGTTGGAGGGTTCCAGAAAGAGTGACCCAGGAGCTATGGGATTACCAACTGCCGGCGGTAAATTTGAGCCAGACAGAGTAACGTGAAAGCGTCGTTATCTTCTGTGATTTTTCTTGCCAGATTGCTTCACGTCTGCCTCTAAGCCCTCACAAAAAACCGAACTGCAGTGTGGCGCGCTGACTTCTGATGACTTGTTTGCAGTATTTGGACAGCTGCTGTCGTCCTGTAAACAGCTTGATAACTCAACTGCCCGAGGTGCTTACATAGTCTGGGCAGATGTCGGTTTTCCGGGGTTTTCCTAAACTTGAAGGTGCTAAGTAGCCGAGGAGCCCTGCTGTGAAAAGTGGAAGGGGCTGGGGAAGGGACCCCTACAAAATCATTTCCTGGAATATTGGGAAATAGTCACCTGTACTGGCCATGTTCCTTATTGCCCTCCCTGCCCGGCCACCACACCCTCAGTCTGGGATGTTTTGGGAGGGGCTTCAGGGTTATCTCATCAGAGATTCAGAAAATTGTTTTTAAATCCCACTTGTAAATCTCACAAAGCCTGTGCAATCATGGCATCAAGTCTTAAGACAGGCAAACACTTTGCCTTGCAAATGTATTAAAACCCTCTCTGGCGAGGAGAGGTTGGTTGAAGTTTTGTTTTGCTTTTTCTTCATGAAACAAGTTTTGCTGAGATGGTTGAAACCATTCACAGTCCACTGTACTCTCTGTGCTCAACACCTGACTTCACCGGGCGCTCCCCTGGAGCAGTTGTCTCCCCCACCCCCCGGGAGGAGGTGCTGGGCTCGGGTAACACAGGACAGAGCCCATTTCTCTGACACAGAACATCCGGCCGGTGGCTTGCTTGCCCCGTGGCTTTCTTCACTGAGTGCAAACTGTCCGTCAGCTGCCCCAGGAAAATTTGTTTCCCAACCATCAGTGCCTTGGGTAATTGGATAACCCATTCAGCATTTTCTTAGTATCCAATAAACTATTAAAAAGTGTTAAACTGCCCTGGCTGGTGTGGTTAAGTGGATTGAATGCTGGCCTGAGAACCAAAAGGTTGCTGGTTCAATTCCCAGTCAGGACACCTGCCTGGGTTGCGGGCCAGGTCTCCAGTAGGGGGTGTACGAGAGGCAACCACACATGGATGTTTCTCCCCCTCTCTCATCTCCCTTCCCTCTCTCTAAAAATAAATAAAATCTTTTAAAAAATGTTAAATTAATATTATTGGTAAAAGCAATTAATATAATTTTAACATCAACCAGAGTGGTCTTTTGCATAGTTATTTATGCATCTCTTTTTGGAAATAACAACCTGAAAGTAAATTATACTATTTATGCCCAGTTCTTTAAAATATACTACATTGGAGGAAAAAAATTAACCATGTTCATACCTACAATTTTAATAATGAGCTACATTAATCAATTTGGTGTTTTAGGCAGGTAAACAGATAATCTAATCATCATTATCCTTTTCTTTGCTAGTAATTTTTATTCCTATTGATTTTGCTGTACTTGTTTGTGCCATGATTTAATAGATGCTCAAAACGTCGTCTCAAAACTGAAATTATTTTCTTTACCAATTTTCTCTGGTGTAATTTGAAATCAAGTTTAGAATTTCTACATTTTCTTTGTAAATCTGTATATACTATCAAGCTAAATAGGCAGGAGACCAGAAGTAAATGACCTTAGCTGTTCTTCCTTCTTCAATACCATCAATTTAAATAATGCTGACAGATTTTAACTGCCTCGTTCTAGTATTGTTCCTGCCAGAATCCTTCCTCCCCTCTAGTCTTAACTGCTAAGCCATACAGATTTCATTCTAAATTAGGTCCTAAAGCTAAAGCCGACCCTTAATATTGTCCCATAATCTGTCATTGTCTTCCCATATCCTCCGTTCTTTCCCTTGGCCTTCTCAGAGTTACACACTAAGCCTTTGGCCCACACCCGGTCCGGGCTATGTGCTGCTCTCCCGGGGCCGGGGGTCCAGCAGAAGAGGGGGGCATCGGGCAACAACTGTCGTTTTGCTGCAGCTGTAATAAGTCCCATTAAGCCAAACGTGAAGGACAGGCCTTCCTGGTGACAGTGGCATTTCAGTGGGCACTAAAATGTTGGAAAGAGTTAATGAGGCAAAGCTGTGGAGGTCCATTAAGGAATGAAGGAGGCAAAGGGACTTGGATGAAATTCAGAGACGACCAAGCTGGTGGCGGCTGGCACAGTGATTTCTGCCTGATGGCTTCTGAGTTCTCTAACAGTTGGAGAGGGGCACTCTCCCTTTGGTCAAGCTTCAGGTGTTCCCTGACTTCAGGTGGGACTGGAGGCTGTGGGCCGGGGACGTTGGAGGCCAGCTGCCCGGTGTCCTGTGTGCCCGCTCCAGGGAGTGTGCCTGCCCTTCCCCGGTGGTCCTGAATTGGAAGCTTGGGCAGAAGTGAGGGAGGCTGCAGGGCTTAGCTGAGTGGGCCCCTTGTGGTGGAGGCTGTGGTGTGGTTTTCAGGGCTGGTAGTTGCAGACTGTGCGTCCGAGGTCCGTTTTCATCCGTAGTCTTGCTATCTATTCTGTCCCTCATACCCACTGTGCACTTCTTCTCCCATTTTCAAAACACACTTTCCTTAACTTGTGTGATACCATAACTCTCCTGGGGTTACTTCTGGTCCCTTTTTTTCACATTCTTTTTCCAGGAGGCAGGGGTGCTCATTCTCTGCCTGTTTATTTAATTTCGCCCTTGACCAAATGGCTCCGCGTGATTTGCAACCTCCTTTTCTCCACCGTCCTCTCCAGCTCCGTGCGTCGGTTCTGCGTTCCAGCCAGACCAAACTACAGACAGCTCTAGCTGAGGCGGGATGCCTTTGACCGTGTACGTCTGCGTAGCTCTTCACTTGGAAACCTCGGCTGCGTTGTCACGTTCTTTAGACAGCTTTCCGGGGGCCCTCAGGAAGTGTGTGAGCTCCCCGAGTCCCCACTCTTAGGACACTGTTCTCGAATATTTACCACCTTGTATTGCTGGTGTCTGTTAAGCTGTATTTCTCCCCCAGACTCTGAGTTTCTCTGGGGCACAGCTACTAGGAGAGTGCCCGATCAAGCACACGACCACTGAATGTGTCCTGAAACAACACACTGATTCAAAACTGATGCTGAGAAGGTGTGACAAAGCTCTGGACAGTCACAGAATCCTTCCTGAGCCTCTAGAGGGGGTGGCAGGCGTGCTTGATGGAAAGCGCTTGTCTGGAAGTTTCGGGAAACTGGTCTTCACTGATGGAAGACCAGACTTTCACATCTCTGGAATGGAAAGCAGGTGACTTTATACTGTTTATGACACGTGGGGACAAATTAGAGCTCCCATGAGCCATATGCCTGGAGACCACGTGGGGAGCCCCAGTGGGCAGAGGGACTGACTTCCTGGGGCCCCCTGACCACGGGGCCTGCTGACGTGAACGGTCCACAGTGAGCGCTCCTCCGCCAGCCTCATCTCACACACACACTAAAGACAAAGAAGGCGTCTTTGTGGGGGGCAAGCAGTGTCTGTCCTCCATCTTAAAAACTCGTTAGAAGTTGAAACATTTACCTTTAAAAGAATGAAACAGTTCGCCCGGCATGGAGAGCACCCACAGTGTGTCATTCTCCGTGTCCTGTCCGTCCCTCCGTGTCCTTCCATACTTGTGCAGTGTACAAGTATGCCGGTAGGAGTTGCTGTTGTCAAAAATAATTTTTCAATTTATTTTGTTTGTGCATAAAAGATAAAATAAAAAATCATGTGGTGAGAGCACAAGGAACAAATCGCCTTTCATCCTCCAGGAATTTAATTTGAGGAAGAGTTTTACTTACATGAGAGGAAGGGGCCTGGGTATAAGCTCCCGCTGGAGGTGGGTTCATCTGAGCTCCCGGTGGGGCCCCTTGGCCAGATGCATCGGGATGATCTGTGTGAGGTGGGGAGGGGGTGCCCATTCTGGGTGACACTTAGGGGAAGTTTTGTCGTGTGCTCCCCCTGCTCTGGTTGGGTGTGGGCTTCCCTGCTTCCCCTCTGAGGCCCGGTCCTCCAAGCGGTATGCATAGGGCCTGCTCCTACAGGGGCAGGAAACTGGGAGTTAGGCTGCTCCTGTGTCCCTCCTTCTCTGTCTTTTCCTGCCATTTCAGATCCTGTGAATTTCCTGATTTGTTTTCTCTGTATCCCCAGTTCCTGTGCCTCATGTCTGACACTCGTGGCTTTGCCTTGATTTCCGTCTGGGACCTCTGTGTTTCCGAGCTCAGTGCTGTGGCTGCTGATGGACTTCACAGTTTGTCTCAGACTCAGTTCTGGGGGCTGAGATTTTGCTCGTTGGTGATTCTGACTTGCTCGGATTCCAAAGCTCTGGAGCAAGTTGCACATGGGTCTCTCCATTGTCACCTTGGCCTTGGCCACTCTCCCCTGGGGTGTCCCCACCTCCACCTTACACTCCCTGTGTTGCTTGGTTCCTCCCAGGCTCAGCAATGTGTACAAGCCTTGTCAGGACAGATTTTTCTGGATGCAGAAATTTAGAGACACCTGATGAAGACTAAGTTAACAATACCTTCTAAAAGATATCAATTACTTCCTATTTTCATATCATGTATCCCTTTTCTAATTTATCTATTATAAGGTGTTTGTACATATATTTTATTTTTTTCTTTTAAACATTGTTAAATATATGTTTTCAGGAATGCCTTGAAAAGGTTATGAATTACTTTCATTTTTATGTAATTGGCTGCCAATCACAAAACAAAATATGGAGGAGGTTATTTTGTGATATTCCTACATTATTTGGTGTACTCAACAGACAGGAGACCATTTATTTCTGAGGACTTTAGAAAGCATCTCTCTCTCCCCCTTAAATATATTGTAAGATAGAACTCAAGCAATTGTGAATTTAAAAATTATGCATACTCAAGACATACCTATTTTCATTTTCTGTATTCTAATTATTGGCTTGGAACAACTAGGATATACAGTTAAATAGAATCATTTTAATGATATCATCAAGAAAGAAATGGAAATTGTGGACTAAAAGAGGACTACTTTATCGGAGGAAGGTATTGTTAAGTAAGGGGAAAATAATAAATAGGGGTGTTTACTACCTAAGCAACATAATTAAATTTTTCCCCCGAAGGACAACTCTGCCTCTTGACATTTTCTAATTGACAATTTCTTTTTCTGTATTGAATAATCCTTTGACACATTTTAACACAAGTGTGGCTATTTTAATGTGAGAATTTGACTTAACTACAAATGAAGAGCTATTTAGAATCATACTTAATAAGTACGAAGCCAGAAAAGTTTATATTAATTGTTGATGGCAAATTTCTTCTGACGATGAGGAAGAAGAGTGAAGAATTTTCTTCAAAATAACTATTTTTGTCATGTAAGCAATGTGGATAACAAATATTTTCACCCTAATATTTCCTCAAATACGGAGAAATTCCTACTGGACATCACACTTAAGCTATCATTTTTTATAAACGTAAATATTTGACACAACTTTCTGTCGAGGTACAATGCTATTCATACTTAAGATACGGAAATCTCTTCTTTCTGACTTGGGAACGAACCATTTTGCACTCTAGTGGAAGCTGGAGCTCTGGAGCGACACCCGTTAATGACATCCCTGAGCCAGCCCGGTCCATGGTGGACGCCATGGCGCCGAAACGGCCCCTGCGGAGACGCTGAACAGTCTGTTGTCAGCACCAAGCACCAAGAGTGAAGAAAGGCAGCATGGAGGGGCAGAGCACTGGCCTGCTCCTTTTTTGAAAGTGTCGAATTGACCACTGTGTGTATTTATTTTTTAGTAGACTTTAGAACAGTTTTAGAAGTACAGAAAAATTGAAAAGACAGTACAGAGAGTTCCTGTATCCCTCCGATTTCATTTCCTCTATGATGAGCCCCTGGTAGCAGTACGGCGTGTTTGTTACAGTTAATGGACAAATAGTAAATTCCGCACTTTATCCAGATTTTCTTTGTTCTACCTATTGTCTCCCCCCCGACACCTGCCCCACCATTGTCCCACCCAGGGTATCCCGTTACCTGTGCTTGTCATGTTTTTATCATCTGCTTTGGACGGTGATGGTTTCTCAGAAACACATCCTTGTGTTGTTGATGACATTGTGGTTTTGAGGAGCACTGGGCAGGAATTCTGTAGGCTGTCCTGATATTGGGATTCGTCTGACTTTTTCCTCACAATCAGTCTAGGGGTATAGGATTTGGGGAGCAAACTACAGAGGGATAAGGCCACTTTCCCATTTGGCTTCTAGGATGCAAAGTTGTCAACATGGTTGATCATGTTTGACGTTCACCTGGCTCGCCTGGCCCACGTGGCGCTGGCCAGCTTTCTCCACTGTGACACCCTGTCATCCCGCCCTCCTCCAGCTCCTGTGCCTGCTGTCCTGCCTGGAGGGAAGTCACTCTAAGTGCTGCTCACACTTAAGAAGTGGAGATTTATGCTTCCATTTCCTCAAGGGTGCAGTGGCCACATAAATTATTTGGAATTCTTCTGCAAGGGACATTTGCCTCTGCTTGCTTGTTTATTCAGTGATTTATGTCTGTATTATGGTCTCATAGATTTTTTTTTACTTTGTGTTATAATTCAGTTCTAGTTTATCTTCTTTAAAAAATTGTTTTTAATCCTCACCTGAGAATACATTTATTGATTTTTTTTTTTTTAGGGAGGGAGGGAGGGAGGAGCGGTAGGTAGGGGGCGGGGAGAAACATCCATGTGAGAAGGAAACATTGACTTGTTGCCTTCTGAACAGTCCCTTATTGGGGATTGAACCGGCAACCTAGGCATGTGTCCTGACCAGGAGTCGAGCCTGCATCCTTTTGGTGTATGGGAGCATGCTCCAATCACCGAGTCACCCGGCCAGGGCCTAGTTTATTTTCTTACTCAGATTCTTCCACCTTTGACCATAGGGAGTTCTTTCCGTTGGTTCCTGGGTCCCTTTGACTGGGTCCCATCCGTGGAGGGACTCGTTCACGTCTGAGCCCTTTCCTTTCTGGTGCCACACGGTTCTCCCCGTTCACCGTGTGTATTTCCCACCACGGGTGGGACTCAGCCACTTCCCCAGAGATGCCTGGACGTCTTTTTTGTTGTTTCTGAAACCTGTAGCGTCTGCCAAATCGCTGGGTCTCACAAACATTTTAGCACATAGAACTGGATTGAAGCAGAATCTCTTTTCTCTTAGTGTCTAAGATGACCTTGAAGTGCCCCTCAGCTTGACTAAACTTTACCAGGGCTTCTTCCTGGCTCTAGGGCCCCTGACTTCCCCTTTCTTAGTGCATTTACTTAAGAAGTTTTGCAATTTTAAATCCTCTGCTGCCCCTTTGAGATGTAAATTTTAAAAAGCCCTTTTGTCAATTTTACATCCCAGGAATGCCTCTCACCAGGACCTAGCAGCCATCTCTTTGAAGTTCGGTCTTCCAGACACAGTCCTCCTCACCAGGGCTGGGGAGTGGGGGTCGGGGGAGGAGCCTAACCTTGTCAATTAGCACACACAGCTGGTCTCATCACCTGGCGCGCCCCCCCACCCCCGTGCATTTTTATTTTCCTGTTACTTAACCCTCCTCCTCCGTGTTCTTGCGGAGTGGAGCTCAGTTTGTCTCCCCTATCGCTATCATTTCGAATAAAGTCTTCCTTGCCTGTTTAACTCATTCAGTGCAATTTTTCTGTGACAATAAGAAAAATATTGTTTAAATTCCATTCTGATAGGAACTCCAATATTGCACTGGGAGTCAGGAATATAGTTTTAGGAGACATAATACACCCCCACCTCCCCTTCCCCAAAACTCCCACTTCATAGCATTAGAATTCAGAATGAAGTGCTGCTGAGGCTGGAAAAGCCAGTGTTCCTGCCGCCTGCCACCTAGCAAACCCAGTAATCAGAGACAGGGGTTGAATCTTTCTAGGCGCTTTATTCAGATGGCCAGTGATCTGAGAAGACGGCAGGTTTGTGCCCTAACAGACCACCTTAAATTCCATTTTAAACTGACCCTTTTTATAAGGAGAAGGAAAGTATAGGTAAGGGGTTCGGAGTTCAGGGGAAAAGTTAATCCGGTAAAAAGCTACAGCATTTTTTCCATCCGTGCCCTGGGCGGTGGTCTTTGTCTGTGCCCTGGGCGGTGGGCATCTCACCCTGGAGCACAGTGGCTCAGATGCCATCCGACAGCTGGCAGTCCTCCTGAGGAACCGAGGTGGGCCCGCCTGCGGTCTACTGGAGTCAGGGTGGGTCCTCTCTTCAGCTCCTGAAACAGTAGCTTTTTACATACATTCATTAGTTACTAAGCTTATTATTAGCTATTTACTCAAAACCAAAATTTTTCTAACATTCGAGTCCCTCATCACCATGGAGAACCAGGAGTTTTGTCTTAACCTACAGCTGTGAAACTCGTCTGACTTCACAAAGATTAGCTACAGAGTCTAAAGATCAGAATTTGGTTTTTAAACATAATTAGGACGTGAACATTTTCAAAACCAAAGATTCTTGTCAAAAGACAGCTTTTTAAGGTTCAAGAGAATTTAAACTATTTCTCATGTTGATAACTTTTGTTGCTGTTCCTCTAATAGCCTCTGGCCCTCGCAGTTACCAAGATGCAGTTAAAGGAAAGAAAAATAAAGGCTTGACTCTTGGTAATCCAAGCTGAATACGGTAAGGATTCTAATTTCTAGCTTCATTATTTAATCCTAACTTCAGAATTAAATTAGATCAAAGTTGTTACCCTTTTTCCCCCTGAACATAGAAAAAGGACATTAAGTTAACACAGAATTGCCACTCATCTGTAGTGTTGTGCAAGGTTTAGACATCGGTAGTTTGGGAAGGTCCGTGTGACATTGTTAGGATGGGGGAACCGGCAAGTCCCACGCAGCCTGGGCTGCTCTGATTAAACCTGGGCATTTGTTGTCTTGCTCCTGAGGGCAGGCAGCGCAGTGCCTGGATTTAGAAACAGGAGAGATGGTGGGACCTCACCATGTGCAGAGAATATGCTTCTTGCTCTCATGGTTTCCTAATGCAGGTGAGTCACCCAACTCTCTTTGAAAATAGCTTGATCACTCATGTGAGTGGAGACTTTCCCAGTATAACCGTCTGTGTACAACTCCCTACCCAGTGCTCCTGAAACCCTTGTGTTTCGTTCCTGTTTAGCTCTGTTTAATACAGGGATTTCCGTTGCTAAAGTGTTAACTAAAGGTTGTGCTTGTTGTCTTGTTACGGTGCCACTCACCTGGAAATTTCACGGCTGGTCTGTGTTTCAAGATTTGCGATTGATGAAAGATAAGACTATTTTCATACAATTTATTAATAATGCAGTATACTTAGCCCTTTATCACGGGCATATAAGCAGGATATAAATGTTGATAGTGCCCAATCCTGTTTTTTGGTCACCCATAATGATTGGAGGGAGTCTATTTTTTTCTGTGTGAGAAAATTCTGTTTGCGATGAATGAGTTCTGAGTGTTACGTGAAAATTCCTAGGAATTCATCATGCTCATATTCATAAGTGCTCCTTCATCGGATTTGTGTCCTTGACCCGGTAAAGCGACGTGCTCACTGACTATGAGAATCAGGAAAAGTTGCTGGCATCTCTATGAACACAAGTGCAGGAGGGTGGGGCTGCACTCGACTACCTGCCCCACGCACTCGGACAGTCACGCAGGTCCTGGCGGAGGCTGGGCTCAGTGTCCTGCTAGAGCCCGGCCTCAGCTGCATCCCTGTTGCCCTTTGTGCACCCACAGGATTCAGTTTCCCTGACCCTTTGTGGGGGAGCGGCGGAGTGCCTATCTCCTCTTTGTCTCCTGCCACGTCCCGTGGTGCAGGTGATGGCCATAGGGGCTCACAGGCTCCTGCAGATACATCCCGACTCCCACCGTCCAGTGGTGGAAGCTGGGTGAACCACTGAACTCACTCACAGCTTGTGTAGACATTTGCTTAACACGGCTTTGTGAAATCCGTACCGATAATGATAATCAAAATGTAACAATACATTGACCGAATGTCTTCTACAAGCCAGATACTACGTTAAGGGCTTTACATAATTGCCCTTTTAAGTTTTTTCAGAAACCTTTAGGTAAACCCTGTAATTGCCGTGATTCCCCTGATGAGAAGCCAGGAGCACTGAGACGTTGACGTTGGGGAGTCAAGCAGCTGTTCCCTGGGGGAGCTGGGAACTGAGCTCCAGCCTCGTGGCTCCGGAGGCCAGTGCTCTCCGCTAGGTAAAGGGCCTTCGGTATCATTAAACATGTTCTAGGTTACGTTTGGAAATACTTGCAAACTTAAGGCACCAAGAGTATATTGGAATGCAAGTGCATTGGGGGAATGCTATTTTAGAGGTAGTCTACTCTAATTTGCACAAACAATAAATCACTCAGAAGCTGTAGCGTTTCATTACCAATTACAGCTTCCATGCAGCACACCTGCCCTGGGCAGTCCTGCAGGTGAGAACTGACACTCACGGCCATCACTTCGGTGACTGAGCCAGTGACGGTGCTGGGTCTCACAGGGACCCGTCCACATGCTGTGGCACCACTCTGTCACCCACTCTGTGTTCCTCTCTCGATTTAACTTTTCCGACCCTCTCAGTGGCCTCTCATCACTGAGCGCTGTCTCAGTAATTTGTCCTGCCTGGGCCATCATGCATCGACCTATTTCCTGCTGTCTCCATTAGGAACGGTCTTGAGAGGAAATGTGTATGGGCTCCTGGCGGTAGCACGGAGGTTGGGGCCTCGTAGAAGGCTGTCCCGTTAGCAGATTAAGCCCACTCTAAGCACTTTTTTCCTCTGAGCTTTACCCCAGAAATCTGTTGCTTCAGGGTCAAAACTGTAGCTTTGAACCCCAGATCTGAAATCTGGCTCAGCACATATATGCGTGACTATAAC
>PVIA01018552.1:0-12491 GCA_004024845.1 Tonatia bakeri | reverse complement strand
GAGGAGGAGGGAGGGGGAAAAGATATAGAGAATAAGTAGCATAGACAGTAGGTAGAAAATAGACAGGGGGAGGGTAAGAAAAGTATGGGACATGTAGACACTAAAGAACTTATGACACATGGACATGAACTAAAGGGGGGAATGTGGGTGGGAGGGGATGAGCAGGGTGGAGGGGAGTGAAGGGGGAAAATGGGCCAACTGTAATAGCATAATCAATAAAATAAAGAATATATATATATATATGCTTACTCTGCCTACCAAATGAAGAAGACAGGACCCAAAGCAAATAGCCCACATATAATTCAGGGGAAAGACGACAGTAGCTTGTTCCTACTGCTGGCTCTGGAGGCAGTGAGATGTGGTCATCACCTGGATATATTCTGAAGATAAATCTAAATTTTATAGGGCCTAGTTTCTCATACACACTTTAAATGTAGGTAGTTAGTTGTATATAAATTATTCCTTAATAAGATTTGATAAAAGTACATTAGGGACACTTGTACAGGTTTTGAAAGTCAGGCCAAAGAGTTTTGCAAGTTTTTTAAATAGGGTGAAACAATTGGGTTTTAAGGTTCAGAATTTGACTAGAGCATAGTTACTCAACACGTGGTCCACAGTCTGGGGCAGAATTAAGAGTAAGTGTTTAGAAACTTTTTGAGGCATTTGACACAATTTATATAAAAATAAAATCTAGCCCTGGCTGGTGTAGCTCAGTGGATTGAGCGCGGGCTGCGAACCAGGCATCGCAGGTTCGATTCCCAGTCAGGGCACATGCCTAGGTTGCAGGCCATGTCCCCCAGCAACCGCACACTGATGTTTCTCTCTCTCTCTCTCTCCCTCTCCCTTCCCTCTCTAAAAATAAATAAATAAAATCTTTAAAAAAAAATCTAATAACCTAAAAATTTAATAATAAAAGTTTAAAACTGTATTTTGTATGTTTTTATAGTTTTTCTGTAATATTGTGGTTTATAACAAGAAATATATTTTTTGTTCTTTAGCCACAGTTCCCAGAACATAGTTCCTTAAATCTTTGTAATTTCTTTCCTAAGTGTTAAGAGCAATAGGGGCATCTTTGGTTCATAGCTCCTGAAGTATCTCCAGAGATAAAGGTAAAATGTGTGTTTTTTAATGCATAACAGGTCCCTTTCAAACACACCTAGGTTTATGTTAATAAAGTGACTTTTGGAAAGCTACCTGTGATAGGAGCTAGTTGGGGAGGAGGAAAAACACCAGACTAGAGGGTTGGAACTTTCAGCCTACCACCCTAAACCTCTGGGGAGGGAAGAAAGGCTGAAGATTGAGTTCAGTCACCAATGGCCAATGATGCAGTTAGTCATGCCTATTTAATGAAGCCTCAAAAAAAAAAAAAAAAACCCAAAGGGTGAGGATTTGAAAGGTTAGTGAACACATCTACATACGAGAGGGCATGGAAGCTCGGCACCCCTTCCCACATACCTTACCCTATGTATCTCTTCCATTTGGCTGCTAACAGAATCATATCTTTTATAACAATCCAGTAATCTAGTAAGTAAAATGGTACCAGACCACTTCCATGCCGAGGGCTGGCCCTATCCCAGATCAGTCAGGGGCCTTACATGTGTCAGGCGACCTCCAGGTTCTTGACTTATGCTGGAAAAATTTCAAGACCTAAGTCCTGGTAAAAGTGAGAATAAGTTCATTAAAACTTGGAACAGTGAGGCAAAAAAAGGGCCCCTGGAGACAGGATCAGGAAGTAAGACTGGGAGGAGCTACTGCTGCCCATTGCTCTCTGGGTGTGAGTCTTTTCAGGACCCTTATACATTAGGATAGAAGCAAAGTACTGGCACCTGAGGGAGGGGACTCTAGCATGTTCCAAGAAGAGAGCAAGCTGGTATCCTTTGTCCTGAGGGCTTTTCTTTTTTTTTTAAAGATTTTATTTATTTTTAGAGAGAGAGGAAGAAAGAGAGGGAGAGAAACATCAATGTGTGGTTGCCTCTCGTGCACCCCCTACTGGGGACCTGGCCTGCAACCCAGGTATGTGCCCTGATTGGGAATTGACCCAGCAACCCTCTGGTTCTCAGGCTGGCAGTCAATCCACTGATCCACACCAGCCAGGGCTGTCCTGAGGTTTTTACCTATTTTCTATAGGTAAGAATCCAGGGGAAGATTTTTTCTTAAGGTACACTTTTTATTGATTTATTGATTGATTTTATTTTATTTTTTGAGAGAGAGAGGAAGGGAGAGAGAGAAACGTTGATTTGTTGTTCCACTTATTTATGCACTCATTGGTTGATTCTTGTATGTGCCCTTGCTGGGGCTCAAGCACAAAAACTTACTTGTATCAGAACAATGCTCTAACTCACTGAGCTACCTGACCAGGATCTCCCAGGGGAGGAATTCAACAGAATATTCATTAGATTTCTGGGTATGTTGTTTAGTATGCTGATGTATTAAAATGAGCATTTAATGTGGTCTGGGGTCATTTTCTGGTTAGTTTTACCCTTATCTCAGGTTAGTCTGGCTGTAATTGGATTTCTTGTTATCTGTCTCCCTGACTGGTGATTTAAATCATCTGCTCTTAGGTATCTTTGGTTAGGGAGGATAGGGTCTTGTGATTTATTGACTGGTTGCTTATTGCTTAGACTTTCTGGCCATTTATTCAACCATTTCTCTCAGGTTCCTCATTTCCCATGCCAAGGAATTTTCCTAGTTTCTTACTAACCTGCCTCAAAATGTTTTCCTAAGGTCTGCGAGTTACTCTAGGAAATTAATCAAACTGGAGCAAGTGGTGGGAACCTCTGATTTTATAGCCAATTGATCAGAGGCACAAGCAACCTGAACTAGCATCTGAAGTGGGTGGTGCAGTCTTGTGAGACTGAGCCCTCAACTGTGGGATCTGACACTATCTCCAGGTAGATGGTGTCAGAATTAAGATGAATTGTAGGATACATAACTGGTGGCAGAGAATTTTTTGGTAAGTAGAAAACCCACACTCCATTTGGTGACCAGAAGTGTCAGAAGTGAAGTAAAAGATTGAGAGTAGAGGAGATGAGACATAGGAGTGTTTTCCTTTAGATTTTCTAATTCACATTTCTAGTAATCATGTTTATTGTATGTTATAAAGGTTACCAGTCCACAACAGATTTGAAATTTAAAGAAAATCAGCCCTCTATCACAAATAGTTTGGGCATTACTAGACTGGAGTCAGAATAATGAAAGGCAAGATTTATGTCTGATAGTGTAGGACTGTAGGTTGTTAGATAATTGGGGGAAAGCGTGAGAGAGCTAATTAAAAGTTGGCTATTAAGAAACTTGTGGTTTGCTCAAGGAGTGGAAATATGGAAGGACTGTATGCAGTCAGGATAGCAAGATTTAAAGTGGTGACTTAATGATAGTACTTTTGATTTCAGACTCCTGCAGGCCTTTCAGAACATTGAATTACATTTAGATTAAAGTATATGCTGGTATTAAATAAATGAAGAAAAAAATCCTGAGGGAAGCGGGGATTAAAGGTTTCTTCTTCTTATGCTAAGCTTCTGCTATAACCTGGAAGGCTAATAGCTATTGTAACAGGGTGCAACCAAGGGGTGGCGGTAGGGGGGGTCCCAAATAGGGATTTGTAATGGGCTCCAGAACTCAGGGTGTTCAGGAAATATTAGAGAAAAAAATATATATGATGTCCTCACCACCACCAGTATGAGCTGGGGGATGGGACACATGGAGCAGGGCCATTGAGAGCTGTTTTGCATAGCAACAGCTTTGCAGCTAACCTCTGGCTTGGCCATTTAATATATCTGTAGCCTTTAACTGGTTTCATAGATATGTTAAATAGCTGTGGCCAGGCTTTGAGCCAGGGAGATGGGAGTGACTTCAACCCAGGATGTAACTGGGAGGCAACTCCCTCTGGTTACAGTGCCTATGTGAGAGCTTGGAGATGATTGGCTCCACACCATGGGGCCATGCCTGCCCAGACTTACTATGGCAGCCCAGTAAAGCTGGATGAATATGGGAATGCTGGCAGATGTAACTGATTGTGGGAGGAGTTGGAAATGGGGCTGCAGAGGAAGACTGGCTCAGGAATTTAAACCCTCCTTGGCTTTGGAGGAGTTGAAACCACTCAACTTGGGTGAGAGTTAGGACCACTCGGCTCTGGGGTGCTCCCTTTTGTCATGTGGCTTAGGCAGTAGGAGAGACTTTGCCTGGAAGAAAAGGGGTGAAAGGACACTTGCTGGTGGGCCATGAGAAGATGCCACATGGCTTTGGATTAACTGGAGATTGTGGTGGCGACACAGCTGATGGTGCTGGAAGCCTGAATCATGGACTTCTACTTTTTCTCCTGAGATACAGTACCCCAGACTGGGCAAAGGGGAGAAGGAAAAACTGTGTGTGGGGGGTAGGGGGTATTCTAAAGAACTTTACTATTTTAATGAAGACATTAAGTCAGTACTCTAAGTCTGTATAACTTTTAAATAAATAATCCCTTTCCTTTTCACAATCTCTGGCACTGAGAGATGTCTTTCCCTTGGCGCAGGCAAGTGAACCTAGTACAGGGCGGGGAACCCCCAGAGAAAGAAAGGGAGGTCCTTTTGGTAGTGTATATCCTTCACTACCCCCCACCCCCAGTCTGTTCTGTAACACTACTTTCAGAATTTTTAAGTTATTTGTACATAAGGGAAATGTTTGAAAGAAATCTAAGAAAGAAAGGGAAAAACCTATTCTTACAAGGCACTGCAGGGAAATGTCACTGTGTGATAACTCCCATATGGGCTAAGTGAGAGGTGTTAAAAAAACTTCATGGCCACAAGCTTTTCTAAAAGAAAGGGTTTATTAAGCCACATGCTAGTCACAAAAAAAATCCAGGTCCTGGAGCATGTAGCCTAAACCATCAGCAGCAGGGCTACATGGAGAAGACAGACATGCTCACCATCCTGGGATTGACAGGGCTCTTTTATACCATGAGTATGTGGAAGAAAGATATAAGTTGTTTTCAAAGAATTTACATTGGCTATAGAAAAAAGAGGTCTAGCTTTGGGATAGGTACATAGTCTGTAAAGAAGTGTTTGCTCTTTTGGATTGCTTGTTGGCAATAGTCCAAAGAGCTCATGCTTGAGAAAGATGATTGGCATCTGGTAGCTGGCTCTTTCTCTAGATAGCTGAGGAAATAGCCACCTGCAAGTTAATTTAAAGTTTTAACATATATTCAGGAATGTAAGCAGTCTTCTGTTGGTTTTTGGCCTGTAGCTGTCAACTGATTAACAGCTCTTGTCTCTTCCTTCCACTCTTTGGCGTGCTGTAATTTAATTTAGGACATCTTGGGAATTTTTCTCATCACAGGATTTGGGCTTCCTGAATAACAATGCACTGTGCTGTTATATAATAGCACACATCCTCCTTCTGGGCCTTGCTGCCTTGCACAGCAACATTCAGCCTACTGTGACAGCCCAGAACAACCAAGAAGTATGACACAAAGTCTCAAGGCAAAAAGACAACTGATTTATTTTTTCTAATTTTGAGTATATTTTATTGATTATGCTGTTACAGTTTTCCCAGCTGTTTTCTCTTTGCCCCTCTCCACCCAATACCCCCGTTTCCTCCAGCATTCCCCAACAGTCTTCATGTCCATGGGTTTGTGTGTGTAAGTTCTTTGGTGTCCCCATTTCCTATACTATTCCTAACTTCCCTCCGTCTGTTTTGCTCTGACCAAGTATGCTTCTTGATCCCTGCACCATTTCCCCCCATTCTCTCCATTTCCACTCCTGCTAATAACCCTCCAAATGATTTCCATACCTATAATTCTTTTCATGTTCTGGTTGTTTGCTTAGTTTCTTTTTGTTTTACTTTTAGTTTTTAGGTTCAGTTGTTGATAGTTGTGAGTTTGTTGTCATTTTAGTGTTCATATTTTTTATCTTCTTTTTCTTAGATAAGTCCCTTTAACATTTCATGTAATAATGGCTTGGTGATGATGAACTCCTTTAACTTTACCTTCTCTGGGAAGCTCTTTATCTTTCCTTCCATTCTAAATGATAGCTTTGCTGGGTAGGTAATCTTGATTGTAGATCCTTGCTTTTCTTCACTTTGAATACTTCTCACCAGTCCTTTCTTGCCTGCCTGCAAAGTTTCTTTTGAGAAATCAGCTGACAGTCTTATGGGAACTCCTTTATAGGTAACCCTCTGTTTTCCTCTTGCTGCTTGTGTCACAGGTGGGCACAGGTAAGCATGTTCTTGGTGATCACAGACAAAGAATTGAGCCAAGCACATAGTGAGTTTATAGCAGAAAGAGAGAGAACGCAGGTTTATTAAGTGATAGCACACTCCACAGAACATGGGAGCTGGCCAACTGCGAGCAGAGACTGATTACCTCAGGGGCTGGAGGGATTCTATTCTTATAGGGCAGATATTTCCTGGCTAGTTTTGGCAGGCTTTTATTGCACATGGAGAAGTGGTTATATTACTTTAAAGCTACTGCACATGTGGTCTCCCATGATTTTCCTTGATTGCCCACCAGGGAAAGGGGTCCCACAAAGTTAATTTTTTATAATGCTGTTATAATGAAGTAGGGGTCATGTAGTATCTTCTGGGCCGGTGCATTCACCATAATTGAGTGCTTTTCCAGAAAGTGGGAACAACTAGTCTTAGAACAGGTTCTCTGTCCTGTATGTATTGCTGTCCTTTATCTTAGCCCTGAGGCACCTCCGGAGTTTCTTCCTTCCTGATTATCTCCTGCCTCACTTGCAAGATTCTCTCTTTATGTTTAACCCTTGACATTTTAATGATGATGTGTCTTGATGTGGTCTTCTTTGGGTCCAACTTGATTGGGACTTTATGCTTCCTGGACATGTCTATCTATTTTCTTCACCAAATTAGGAAAGATTTTTTTGAAATAGATTTCCAAATTTCTTGCTCTTCCTTTTCTCCTTCTGGCACCTCTGTGAGGAGAATGTTGGACCTCTTAAAGCTATCCCAGAGGTTGCATATACTATGCTCATTTTTTTGGATACTTTTTTTTCTTATTGTTCCAATTGGTAGTTTTTTGCTTCCTTATGTTCTAAATCATTTATTTGAATCTCAGCTTCATCCACTCCACTGTTGTTTCCCTGTAAATTGTTCTTATGTTTTTAAAAAATATTTTTATTGATTATGCTACTACAATTTTCCCAATTTCCCCCCACTATCCCCCCTCCACCCTGCACTCCCAATCCTCCAGCATTCCCCTGCTTAGTTCACATCCATGGGTTGTACATATAAGTTCTTTGAGTCCTCTGTTTCCCATACCATTTTTTATCTCTCCCCATCTACCTTATGCCTACTAATCATGCTTCTTCTTCCCTGTACCTTTTCCCCCAATTCCTCCCTTCCCCCTCCCCACTGAAATCCCTCCATGTGATGTCTATTTCTCTGATTCCATTCCTGTTCTGGTTGTTTGCTTAGTTTTTGTTTTCATTGTTTTTCTTTTCTTTAGGTTCACTTGCTGATAGTTGTAAGTTTGTTGTTAACATTTTACTGTTCATATTTTTTATCTTCTTTTTCTTAGATAAATCCCTTTAACGTTTCATATAAAAAGGACTGGGTGATGATGAAATCCTTCAACTTCACCTTATCTGGGAAGCACTGTATCTGCCCTTACATTCTAAATGATAGCTTTGCTGGATAGAGTGATCTTGGATGGAGGTCCTTGCCTTCCATGACTTGGAATACTTCTTTCCAGCCCCTCCTTGCCTGCAAGGTTTCTTTTGAGAAATCAGCTGATAGTCTGATGGGAACTCTTTTGTAGGTAACTCTCTCCTTTCCTCTTGCTTCTTTTAGGATTCTCTCCATATCTTTAATCTTGGGTAACTTAATGATGATGTGTCTTGGTTGGTGAGTTCCTTTTTGGGTCCAACTTCTTTGGGACTCTCTGGGCTTCCTGGACTTCCTGGAAGTCTATTTCCTTTGCCAGGTTGGGGAAGTTTTTCTTCACTATTTGTTCAAATAAATTTTCAATTTCTTGGTCTTCCTCTTTTCTCTCTGGCACCCCTATAATTCAAATATTGGAAAGTTTCAGGCTGTCCCAGAGGTTTGTAAGAGTCTCTTCACTGCTTCAAATTCTTGCTTCTTCATTTTGTTCTAGATGGATGTTTATTTTTCCCTTTTGTTCCAAATCATTGCTTTGCGTCCTGGTTTCCTTCCTGTCACTGTTGGTTTCCCGAGCATTCTGCTTTATTTCAGTTTGGATACCCTTCACTTGTGTTTTCATTTTGTGACCCAGCTCAGTCAGGTCTGTGAGCATTTTGACTACGAAGGCTTTACATTCTCCATCAGATCAGTTGGTGAGCTCCTCCTCGCTCAGTTGTCTTTCTGAGGCTTTGCTCTGTTCTTTCACTGGGGCCATATTTCTTTGTCCTGGTGCAGCTGATAAGTTGTAAGGGGGTGGGGCCTTAGGTGTTCACTTGGACAGGGCAACTGTCCTTGCTGCGCTGCCTGTGAGGGAGGGGCCAGAGAGGGAACAGTGTGGCTCACCTCTTCATCTCTAGTACCCTTTTCAATGGACTCTCATGTGAGACTGGGAGCTTCTCCTACCACCACAACCACCGTAGCCCACAGCCAACTCTGAGTCCCCTTAAGTCAGTCCCTCCTGTGCATCCCGCAGAACTAGGCAGCCAGCCCTGCCCCCAAGGTCCACCACGTCACCCTGGTTTTCCTGAGTCGGCCCTAGAGGTCTGCCACCTTACTGGTTTGGTTGTTTTGGTTGATTTTTTCTTTAATTCCTTTGTTGTCTGAGTTCCATACAGTGTGATTTTTCTGGCGCTTTTGGTTGTTTATTGATTTCAGATTGGTTGTTATCCTTCTTTTGTTTGCGTGAGGAAGTGAAGGGTCTGTACCTACACCTCCATCTTGGCCAGAACTGTGCAAATTGTTCTTTATTTCAATTAGTGAATACTTCGTTTCTGAATGGATCTTTTTTATGCTGTTGAGGTCCTCACTATGTTCCTTGAACATCCTTATAACCAGTGTTTTGAACTCTGCATCTGATAGGTTGCTTATGTCCATTTTGGTTAGCTCTTTTTCTGGAGTTTTAATCTGTTCTTTCATTTGGGCCCTGTTTCTTTGTCTCCTCATTTTGACAGCCTCCCTGTATTTGTTTCTGTGTATTAGATAGAGCTGCTTTGACTCTGTGTCTTGATAGTGTAGCCTAATGTAGTAGATGTCCTGTAGGGTCCAGGGGCACAGCCTCCCTATCACCCAAACTGGGTATTTGAGGTGCATCTTTGTGTGGGCTGAGTACACCCTCTTCTTGTATTTGAGCCTTGGTTGTTGATGGCAGACCAATGAGAGGGATTAACCCGGGCCAGCCAGCTGTAAGGATTAGCTGTGACCACTTACCACCAACCTCTACCCTCTGTGTAGGATTAGCTGTGTAGGGGCAGGGTGACTGGGTGCACTGGCCCCAGGGTTTCCCAGGTGGTACAGGCCAAGGACAGCTCTAACTGTGTTTTGCCCACAACTGCCCTACCTGGGTTCTAAAGCAATCTGAGATGACTGCTGCTTGTGCTGGGTTTAGAGATTCCCAGGCAAAGCCAAACTGTGAAACTAATCTGGCTGCTGCTAGTGACCAGCCTGGAGCTCACTGAGACCAGCTGTTGCTTGTTTGATAGGAGTTAGGAATTTGTGAGGCATGGGCCATGAGCAGTCATTCATATGGAAAAGAAGCTTGGGTGGGCCTGTAAGTTGGGTGGGGCAGAGTCTCTAGGGATCTGCTAGGTGGGTCAAATAATGTTAGCCAGGTTGATGGAATCTCAAATGTGACACCAGCCTTCCAGTTCCGTGGCTCTTCGGGCATAGGCTCAGACAACGGTTGATGGCTTCTGCTCACGCCTGTAGCAGAGACTTCAGCCTCTGCCAGTGTGCCAGTGGTGTCCTTCAAGCGACCCCTCCCCCTTCCAGTGCTAGGGCTCAAAGGGAGTGAGTCGGAGTCAATGAGTCTGTGTGTGGGTTCTTTAAGAAGAACTGCTTGGGGCTCCAGCAGTTTTTCCCAGTGACTCAATGCTCACTGGCTTATACAGCCAGAAGTTGCGGGAACTTATCTTCCTGGTACTAGAATGCTGGGCTGGGGGTCCTGCTGTGCTGCTGGGACACCTTGCTCATGAGATATCCCTCCCAAATTTTTATTCACCACACGTGAGTGAGAGATCAGCCCGTTTCATGTCTGTGCCCTTCCTACCAGTCTTGATGGATGTATTTTTTTTTTTAATTCCATAGCTGTTAGACTTCCATTCAACTTGATTTCTGACAGGTCTGAGTGACGGTTGTTCTACATTTTAGTTGTAATTTTGATTTGGTCGTGTGAAGAGGTAAGCCATGTCTTGCCTATGCTGCCACCTTGACCAGGAGCCTCTCCCTCATTGATTTTTTTTTTTAAATATCATTTTGATGTAGGGAGGAGATTATCTTCTTGAGGACAGATAAATTCTGACACAGTTCTCACAGCTTGTCTGGATCCAGGCTCACTACTCTATGAGGGTAGCCAAATAACCTCTTTTGAGATTTTTAAACCATATAAATGAAATAAATTATGTAAAAATGCATTTCAATCTATAAAAAAATGTACAGACATAAGGAAGATATTCTGATATTACCTAAGCCCAGAAGTTTCTCTACATACTTGTATCACAATTCTCCCCAATGTAACTCACACACCCTTGACACACCTATAATAGGATACAGGGTTGGGTGTGACCCCAGGAAAATAGGAGAAAACCTCCACAAACCTTGGTTGGGGGATGGGGATGAGTGGATGACAGGATTAAGATACTTTATATTACAATGACAACTTGGTAGCTGGTTTAACAGCTGTGTTAACAGCTGTGCTGCTATTATAATGGCTGGGGCAAGGTGGGTGTGACTTTTAGGGCATATCCTGACTTATGATGTAGCCAGGGAGGAGGGTCCCCCAGATCACTAAGAACTTTTGCCCTATCTGGGGATGGCAACCAAGAGAATGTAAACAATACAGAAGAACTGGCAAATGTAGCTCATTGTGGGAGGAGACAGAGATGAGGTCATGTAGGAAGTTCTGGGTCAGGATTTAAACTCAGGGCGGTCAACCATGAGGGAATTCGG
Source organism: Tonatia bakeri (assembly GCA_004024845.1). Lineage (NCBI taxonomy): Eukaryota > Metazoa > Chordata > Mammalia > Chiroptera > Phyllostomidae > Tonatia > Tonatia bakeri. Next base: position 1,415 of record PVIA01018552.1, on the reverse strand, counting down.
GCATAGGGCTTACAAGGGAGTAGAAGAACCATGAAAGAGGAATGCTGCAGCAGTCATGTGAAAGGGAGAAGTAAGCAAGCAACTATGTAGTTTGTGGTCAGGATCTAGCCATGAAGCCTGATGTAGTAATGAAGGAGACATGTTGCTGCTTTGATCTGACCTGCTCTAGCTGATTCCAAAGACTCTCCCTTGCAAGACATTGACCTCCTGCCTTGCAAACCTGAACTCTGTCTAGAATCTCAGGACTTAGGTCTTTCCTGAACTTCACCATGATCTATTGCACCACAGCACTTGCTTTCCTGGACTATTACATAGAGGCTGATGACAATGAAATCCAGATCCTGAAGGAGAGAGCTGCCACATGAGGATGGCAACTTTGGTGCCTTCCAGAGAGACTGGAGAATTGTTTGTACAGCCAGCTTAAGATAAAAATATGGGGAACTATTGGGTTTGCTTTTGGCTTATAGCCTTTTGAGGAACAAGGCAAGTGCTGGGTTCTGTGCAAAAGGAGGGCTCTGAGCATAAGTGTTCTGAGCTCCCCCAAAGTTGTAATATTGTAAATAAAGGCCTGTTCCTACCAAAACTGATTGTTGGGTCATGCACCAAGATACCACATGAATGGGCCCCATCAGCTTGGTCACATCATTACATGCTAACAAGGTCGTGTCTTCACATTTAAGTCATGAAACAGTAGCAGAGAGGAAGTGATGTGGGCTGCTGTCAAGCCTTAGTCTCCTGACACTGTGTACATAAACTGGCTTCCTTGGGGGAACTGATAGCTGTGTGATATGCAGATTATGCTGCAAAACACCTTCAAGAAGCATCTCAGGGAACCCATCATCTGATTCATAGGAAATCCAGAAAGTAAGAGCTGAAAGATGGAAGGAAAATACAAAACAAAATTTTTTTTCAAGAAACGAAATACATGGTTCCAAGTTGAAATGACTGACCATGTGTCTCCCAGGTGATTTAAAAAGGCACATACCAAAGAACAATATTATGAAATTTCAGAACATCACCAACAAAGAGAAATGCTCAAAACTTCCAGGAAGGGAAAACAACAAATCATCTGCAAAGAATGGGCAATCTGAGTAGTAGACTTCTCAATATCAACACTGGAAACTAGAAGACAATGGCTTTTTGGACAGTGTCAAAAAAATCTGACAAATAATTATTCCTAATCTAGAAGTCCATACTTAGCCAAATTATCAATCATGTGTGAGAGGAGAATGAGGATATTTTATTTTATTTTTTAAATATATTTTATTGATTATGCTATTACAGATGTCCCATTACCCCCCTTCATTCCCCTCCACCCTGTACATCCTTTCCCACCCACATTCCCCGCCTTTAGTTCATGCCCATGGGTTATAAATATAAGTTCTTTGGCTTCTACATTTCCCATACTATTCCTA
>PVIA01018551.1:0-12492 GCA_004024845.1 Tonatia bakeri | reverse complement strand
CCTCCGCGTCCAGCTGGGTCCCTTCTGGCCTCCTACCGTCAGTTCATTCAATATCTGGATAACTTCTGATGCCCTATTTTCATAAATGTTGCGATATCCGTGGTCTCCTAGTCTGATTCTCCTCAGATCGGCCAAATTCTCCCCTGCGCACCGGAGAGGGGGATTAAGACTCCACCTCTCAAGCCGCCATCTTCCCTCCGCTGTAAATTATTTTCTATTTCAACTAGTGTATCTTTTGTTTCTGACTAGAACTTTTCTATGCTATTGAGGTCCTTACTAATTTCCTTGAGCATCCTTATAACCAGTGTTTTGAACTCTACATCTGATAGATTGCTTATCTCTATTTTGTTTAGTTCCTTTTCTGAAGTTTTTCTCTATTTCTTCATTTAGCCATGCTTTTTTGTCTGCTCATTTTGGCAGCTTCCCTGTGTTTTTTTCTATGTTTTAGGTAGAGATGCTATGACTTCCTGTATTGGTATGGTGGCCTAATGTAGTAAGTGTCTTATAGAGTCCTACCCTATCACCCACACTTGGTATTTGAAGTTCACCCTTTATTTGCATTGAGCACACTCTTCTCTTGTAGTTGAGCCTTGATTGCTGTTGGCAGGTCAATGGGAGGGATTTACCCAGGCCAGTCAGCTTCAAGGACTGGCTATGATCCTCAACCTTCCATGGAGGATCAGCTGTGTGGGGTCATGGTGGTGGTGCTTTGACATGGTCTGTAACTATTTACTGGGTTCTGAGCCTACAAGTTTCTTGGATAATGCAGGCCATGTTCAACCCCCACCTGTGGCTACCCTACTTGAGCTATAGGAAATCTGAGATGGCTGCTACTTATGCTGGACTCGGAGAGTCCCAGGTGAAGCCAAGCTGTGAATCTAGGCTGGCTGCTGCTAGTGCAGGACCTGGGGCACTGTTGGGGTCTGCCCTGCCTGGTCTCAGGAAGCTGTAACCCTCTGTGACTTAGGCTGAGTGAGAGACCTCCAGACTAGGAGCCACCAAGGAGACAAAACTTATTTTCCTGGCATGAACACTACCTGTTCTGTGCCTGGCCTCCAATGCTTGATCAGTTAGCCAATGATGGGTAAGATTTCCCAAGGGGGGAATCACCTAAAACAGGCATGATCATGTGGAGGCCTCAGGGAAGGACTTGGGGGGCTGTGGAAATGAAGGGGTGATCAACGTCAACCCCTGCCTCCTCAGCTTTGTAAAAGCCTGAGTCCTTGTTCTTAGTTGTGAGAATCCAAGTCTCCCAGCTGCCTTTGTCTCCTCTGCCTGACTCAGGCCTGTGGAAATAACAGGGGTGAAGCAGTCCAGACCAGAGTCAGCAAAACCCCAGGGTAATCAGGCCTGAGACATAGAATATGCAAGATCCTGTGAGATCTGCTTGCTGGAGGATGCTATTGAATTAAAATATGAAGGCACTGGCAGGAAACAAGACTGGCCTTTTAGGTCCTGTAGCCTTTTTAAGTGATAAAGCACAAACCCTCTGCCCAGAATTCCAGCAGGAGTTCTGTCAGCACCTTTGAAAATTACCTGTTTGATCTTTCCTGCCATAGTTTGTTTGGAATCCACAAACTATGTCTGTATTCTTAATAAAAGCCTACTCAGGTGGGGGCTCAAGTAGCTCTCCACTAGAGAGGGTGGCCATGGTGCTCTCCACTAGCGAGAGTGGCCGTTTCATCCCTATTTCCCCACAGGACTTGGTTGTCCCTGTGTATGTTTTTCTCGTGGTTTGGTGAGCATCTGCAGCAGGGATGGATACTGCTGGCAAGTATCTTCCACAGGGCACTTACAAGTGATAAGGGTGCTGGAGGCTCACTGAGGCCTCTATTGCTTATTTGATAGGATTTAGGAAGTTTTGAAGCATGATCTAAAAACAGCCATTCATGTGGAAAAGCCACTGTTAACAATTAGGTTTGTTTGTGATTTGAGTGGGACAAAGCTTCAGTTAATCCCCAGGGTGGGGCAAACAGTGTAAACTAGACTGATGGAGTCTCAGCTATGGAACATTCCTGCTGGCTCTGTGGCTCTGTGGGTGCAGCACGAAGTTCAGAAAGGGACAATGGCCTCTGCCTGACTTTCTGTCTGGGAGAAAGCTGGCCTAAAGCTCTTGCCTTGATGCCAGAAACTTCAGTTTCTCCCTTTATGCCACTGGTACCTTTCAAGCTACTACCCAAATGCTAGAACTCAGAGGGCCAACTCCTCCAGGCCTTAATTTGTCTGCAGGAATCTAAATCTGTTAATCTTAAACTCCAACACCTTAATGTGTCCACACAAGGTGTCCAGTGCAAGCAGCCAGCTGGAGAGCATAAAAAAGGTTCAACTGGGAGCAAGATATTTGGGTGTGGTAACATGTATATTTCTCTAAAGGAGCTGTGACTCACAATGTTCTCCTTCATGCATTTATAAAATGAGGTATATGTACTGAATCAGTGGTTTATCAAACTTAAAAAAATATTTAGAATAGAAAAATAATTGTTTTTTAAATGAACTGTTCTGCAGAAGTCTGATGTCTGAAACAAATATAAGCAGAGCTGCATGATTTGAGAGGAATAATTAAAAGATAGCAATGACCCCTGCCCACCAGAGAGGTATGAAGGGGTTGACAGTATTCACCCCTTCCAAAGTCTCTGAGCTCCTGATAACCCAGGAGAAAATCCACCAAACCACATGATGATGATGATATTAAAAATAAATTATGAAGTGCTTAGCATTATTAGGCTCTATTGGCAATGTGGCCGAGCCTTGGACACAAACTGTGCCCACTGTACCACCTTGGCTCACAAGTATCTCCTCTCCAATCACACTCCATTCCCCACCCCACCCAGCCTCCAGTAGCTTACATTATAATTGTTTAGTAGGTCATTTTTTTCCATGAAAATGGACAGTAGCATGATGTTTTGTAAAAAGCTGTCAACTCTATGCCCAATTAAAAACAAATAGATGAAACAGACCTCCCACAATGTGCTCAGATTCTTACCACTGGTACCGGCAGCTCTCAGAGGCCACCACTGACCTAGGCTGCAGAAGCCATGATTTCTTCCTCCTCTTTTCATTAGCCATCACTCTGATGGGAATCAGCAGAGTAATTAAATAAACTCCAGCAGCTGCCCGCTAGACACCAGGAGACATTAATACCTCTCATGAATGTTATTAAGTAGGTCCAAGAAGTCACCTTATGCCAATATCATTCTATTACTTCCCAAACATGTTTGTTACTAGGTATGAATGCTGGAAAACTAAATTAACTTCAAAACAAACCATCTTTATATATCTAAATATATTGGCATCTTTTAAAAATGTGTCTTGCCAAATGAAAGTCTTCTTAATGATGCTTTTGTGGGGTAAGCTGGCAGGTTACATTGGTTTAAGGGCATGTGTCTCTCTTTCTGGGATGCAAAGAGGTACCCATTATTGCCATTTACTGCAAGGGATACTCACTGTCCCCGACTGGTTTGGCCTAGTCTCCTTTTCTTTTGGATGTTGGTACAAATGTAGCCCCTACATCTGAGCAGGCTTTTTCAATCACTCAGAATTTTAAAACTGACATTGCAAAACGGCTCCATGTTCTACCAGCAAGTTCCCAATCAAGAGAACCCCAAGGTGCATGTATAGAACCCTGTTATTTTTTAGTCCTGCTTCCCTCACAGATCCCACTTCCCCAACACAAAGTGTTTTTTTCCTTTTATATACTGTCCTGGGAACTAATTAGATATTCACTTTACCTCCTTTTGCCATTTCTTTTTAAATCGATAAGTTTAAACATGAGCTTTCTGAATTCAGACCTCATCCATCTCCACTTTAAAACTTACCATATTTTTGTATTACTTCGTGGTTACTATTCTCCTGCCCCTTAGAGCAGGAGTGTCAAACTCATTTTCACCTGGGGCCACATTAGCTTCCTGGTTGCCTTCAAAGGGCTGAATATAATTTCAGCTCCTTAACAGTTAAGGAATAGTTAGATTTATACAGTCCTAAAATTATTTCAGCCCTTTGAAGGCAGCCTCAAGGCTGATGTGGCCCCCAGTAAAAATGAATTTGACACCCTTGCCTTAGAGGCTTCAAGTGTTGTAAGGACAGTTCTGCCCCAGCTCCACCCAGACCACCCAGCAAGATGTTTACTTTTTAGGTTCTGAATAAATATTTGGTCAGTTTTTCTTCAGAGTCAATAAAGTGTTAAAAACACAGACTGAAAACTGCTCACAGGTTTTTGTTATTTGGATATTTTGTGTCTATTTTTGGTTATACACACAGAATTCTCAGTATGGTCAACAGATATTCAAGTTACATGTAAAAAGCACTTTATCACTTCTCTTCCATTAAATCTCCCTTTTCTGGGATCTATGTTAAAATTTTAATAGAATTGGTGGAAAATCAACATATTAAGTGCAGTTTTAAAACATCAGCAATATTCTTACTGCATTACATGAGTCCATATGTATTTACTGAGAATCTCATGAATGTGGCACTGTTTTAGCCCTCCTGAGGGAATGAGCTGGGGAAAGGAGGGGCAATGTCTATCTGCAAGGATTTGGTAATGATGTTACAGAAGGGCTTGTATTTGTTATACAAACCTATCAAGACTTTATGCCATTAGGTTATGGAAGGAGATACTCAATGTCAGCCTGGACCAGTGGTTCCAGGCTTTGTATGTTTGGAACACCTATGAAACTTCCCATATTTAGGGACTGACAAGAGACTGTAAAAGTGACTGTAAAAGACATTAAACACACATACATGTTATTTATTATGATTATTATTTTATAAAAGTAAGGGCATTTTAGCATTAAAAATAAAGAGATAAAGAACAATGGTTTCAACAAAGACTTAAATCACAGGTGGCAAACACAAGGCCTGAGGGCCGAATCCCACCCTCCACCTTGTTTTACCTGGCCCAGTACCTTGTTTCTACCTGGCAGCAGAGCCAAGCTCTCATTTAACTGTTAAGGAGTAGTTACATTTATATGGTCCTAATATTACATTTGGCCCTCTAAAGGCAACCATGAGGCTGATGTGGCCCCCAGTAAAAATGAATTTGACACCCTTGACTGAAATGTTAGACTCAAAACCATAAAAATCCTAGAAGAAATCATAGGCAACAAAATCTAGGAGATTGCTCATAGAAATATTTTTTTCCGATATTCTCCTCAGGCAAGGGAAACAAAAGAAAATTAAACAAATGGGACTACAGAAACTAAAAAGCTTTTGAACAGAAAAGGAAACCATCAACAAAAACATAACCCACTGAACGGGAGAACATATTTGCCAATACATCTGATAAGGGGTTGATACCCAAAATTTATAAAAAAACTTCTAAAACTCAACACCAAAAAAAAAAAAAAAAAAAACTGGGCAAAGGATCTGAATGGACTCTTCTCCAAAGAGGACATACAGATGGCCGATAGACATGTGAGAAAATGCTCAATGTCACTAATCATCAGAGAAATGCAAATTAAAACCTCACACCTGTCAGAAAGGCTATCATCAATAAATCAACAAATCACAAGTGCTGGTGAAGATGTGGAGAAAGGGGAACTCTTTTCCACTGTTCAGAACACAGATTAGTACAGCCACTGTGGAAAGCAGTATGGAGATACCTCAAAAAATTAAAAATGGAGCTGCCTTATGACCCAGTGATTCCACTTCTGGGAATTTATCCTAAGAAGTGCAAAACATTAATTCAAAAGACTGTAAACATCCCTATGTTCACCGTAGCATTGTTTACAATAGCCAAGATCTGGAAGCAGCCTGAGTGTCCATCAGTAGATGAATAGATAGAACATCTGTGGGACATTTACACAATGGAATACTACTCAACTGTAAAAAGGAAAATTTTACCCTTTGTGACACTATGAGTGAACTTGGAGAACATTATGCTAAGTGAAATAAACCAGTCAGAGAAAGACAGATACCATATAATTTCACTCATATGTGTAATCTAATGAACAAAATAAATTAACAAGCAAAATAGAGAGAGACTCATAGATAGAGAGCAGGCTGACAGCTCTTGTTCGGGGGGCATCAGGGGTGGAGGGGATCAAGCAAAAAAGAAAAAGGACTCATGGACATGGACAACAATGTGATGATTGCAGAGTGGAGGGGAGAGGATGGGTGGAGGTGAAAGAGGATATAAAAGTATAAGGGGGATAAATGGTAATGGAAAATACAACAAAAATAAAACTTTTTTAAAAAAAGAATGATGCTTCCAATGAATTAAATTTTGACTTAATGGAAATTCATCATATGTTTTTTTTTCTTTCCCAACTGACAGGGAATAGATGGGAATTCTGCTGCTAACCCTCCTGGAAACCACAGCTGTGGTTTTGTGAGCACTCTCATTCAGTGCAAACTGCTTATTCCTCTGATGTCTCAGGAGACTGCAAGTGGCTGGCAGCTGCAGGGAGGTTCACCAGACCCCAACATACTCGAGAGCTTTCCGTCCACTCAGAGCTGGCTTCAGAGCACACATCAGGGTTTGGCTTCTGGCTCCTGGGAAATAAGGACATATTGCAGGAAGGAGGTGAGGCTGATGTCACCTGCCCAATGGCACCACAGGAAGTGTGCTGGGTGTGGAGAGGAAATAGTGTGAATTGCAGGAAAGTATAAATCCTGATAATGCCATAGGGTGGGGCAATGAGCCCCAGGCTTTCCCACACAAGACACAGCCTTCACTTGCATTCCTGAACTGGGGATTAGCCAAATGCTACCCAATTTATAACCCAATTCTACACATTACTTAAGTATCTTTTGGTCTCCCAAAGACACTGAGCTAAAAGGGTTGATTCTGTTGTAGTATGGCCCATGATAGAAGCTCTGGATGCTATAAAGTTTTCTGTAAATTTGCTAGGCCTTTTGGAAAGTTACAAATCAAGACTTTTCTCACTCATATGCTACACTTCAAGGTCAAGGTCTCCCAGGAAGCATAGGCAGATTCTCAATCAGGAAATAGGTTTATCCTTTCCATGTTATTTTTTATTGCTGAGCAGGAACTAGAGGAAGTACTAGAACTGAAGGCACCGTGAATGTCCATGACAGGGTACATCAGCATATCAAGCAGCCAGTTGTCCAGCAGAAATAGACTACAGGCCACAGGCATCACTGTGAATGTTCTAGTCGCCATACTTGATGAGCGCTCACCGGTCTGCAGTGAGTGTGGAACACTGCGGATGGCTCATCGAAACACGCGAAAAACATACACAGAGACAACCAGATCCTGTGGGGAAGTAGGGACAGAATGGCTACTCTCTCTAGTGAAGAGTGTCCCGTTTCCATTCCCAAGCAGATTTTTTATATATATATATATATTTTTAAATATTTTATTTATTTATTTTTAGAGAGGGAAGGGAGAGGGAGAGAGAGAGAGAGAGAGACATCAATGTGCGGTTGCTGGGAGACATGGCCTGCAACCTAGGCATGTGCCCTGACTGGGAATTGACCAAGCAGATTTTTATTAAGAATACAGACTCAGTTTGTGGATTCACAGTCTGGTAGAAAAGATCAAAAGAAATAGGTGACTTACAAAGGTGCCGGCAGAACTCCCGCTGTGATTCTGAGCAGAGATTGGAGTTTTATCATTTGAAAGGATTACAGGGTCCAAAGGGCTGTTTTTGGTTCATGTTCCTGCCTTTAAATTCTAATTCAATGACATCCTCCAGCAAACAGATCTCACAGGATCTTGCATATTCTATGTCCCAGGCCTGATTACCCCCAGGGGGGCGCAGTCTCTGGTCTGGGCTGCACACTTTAGCTATTTCCGCAGGCCTGAGAAGGGCAGGAGACAGAGGCAGCCGGGAGACTTGGATTTCTCACATCTAAGAACAAAGACTCAGGCTTTGACAAAGCCGAGGGGGCAGGGGTTGATGTCAATCACCCCTTCATTTCCGTAGCCCCAAGTCTCTTCCCAGAGATCTTCTCATGATCATGCCTGTCTTAGGTGATTCCCTCCATGGGATATCTTACCCGTCATTGGCTAACTGATCAGGCTAGGAGGCCAGGCACTGAACAGGCAGTGTTCATGCCAGGGGAATAAGTTTTATCTCTTTAGTGGCTCCTGGTCCAGAGGTCTCTCACTCAGCCTAAGTCACAGGGGTTACAGCTTCCTGAGACCAGGCAGGGTGGTCCCCAATACATACTAAACAAAGCAAAAAAGAAACAAGGTGAACTTAATATTAGTAATATATTATTAATATGGATAATATTATTTAACTCAAACAGGGTACAATAATTTAATAATTTTAATAGGATATTGGGATATTTAACCCAATACATCAAAATATAATTTCAGCATGTAATCACCATAAAAACTATTAATGAGATATTTTACATTTTTGTTTTGTACCAAGTCTTTGTAAACCAGAGTATATTTGACACAGCACATCTCACTTCGACCTGTCCACATTTCAAGAGCTCAATACCCACACATGGCTTGTGGCTCTCACATTGCTCAGTGTAAATCTGGAGGTTAAAAGCAACTTGTTATTATTCTTTATTTCAAAAGACTTATTTTTCCTTAATAACAAACAGAAAAGATATTCAAAATATAACATTTTAAAACTAGGTTACAAAACAGTATTGTACTTTTGCTTATACTTTTAATATGTGGACATATATATAAAGAAAAAGTTGGGAAAGTTACATGCCAAAATAAAAATAATGGTTATCTACTAGAAGTTTGATTAAAATAGATATTTTTCTTTTTAATTTTTTCTTTGTCTCCTAGATTTTCTCTTGTCAATAATGAACATATAATATTTATATAAGGGAGAAAAGTAGATATGTTATTTATTTTATCCAAAATCTGGAGAAAATATGACAGTGTGCTGATATTTGTTAGTCCTGAATGATTATTTGACAAAGGGTTGAGTACAGTATTTCCTGTACATACACTATTTAAATTTTTTCTAATACAAAAACTAAAATGTTTTTAAAATCAGTATGTGCTTATTGAAGGCAAATTTATAAAATATTAAGTAGACAAAAGATAGAAAAATAGTTAAGGCCTTGGATATATATAAACTCACACCACACACACACACACAGCAGATCCTCAAATAATGCCATTTTGGTCAATGTTTCATCATCATGTTGATGAGAAAAAAAAAAACCTTGATTCCTGGCAAGACCCTGTGTGGAGTTTGCACATTTCCCCCATATCTGGGAGGATTTTCTGGAGAACTCCAGCTTCCTCCCACATCCCACATGAGATTAAGGTGTGCTTCCATCATCCCTTTGTGAGTGAGCATGAGTGAGCGTGAGTGAGTGTGAGTGGCCCTGTGCTGGAGGGGCCTCCTGTTCAAGGTGGGTCCTGCTTTGTGCTCAGAGCTACTGGGACAGGCTCCAGCCACCTGCAACCCCGAGCAGGAATAAGCAGGTTGGAAAATAATTCTTTTACCTGTATTTATTCATCTTTCTGAAATGTATGCATAGCTCACATTTATTTCCACATTTAATAGTAGAACTGTTTTGGGTCTTTATTTAGAAATTGTATATTTTTGTGACCAGAAATATTTCATAGGAACTTAACTCTTGTTAATATCAATTAGCCTATAGTGAGGTTGTTTTTCTTATATGTCTTTCAACTTAAAGTCTCAGTTTCCAAGAAACAACCAATAATGTTAAGTGAGGACATATATATTACATATACATCTTTATTTTTCAATAAAATACAGCCATACAGGTTTTCATTCTAATTTTTTTTTGCTTTATTCTTTAACAATTCCTAGAAGTTGGCACTTTCTACAGACATAGCATCATCCTAATGGCTCCATGAGAGTCCACAGCACAGCAGAGGCAGCCTTGTGAAAGATTTCAGGGCTATATTTTATACCCACACTATAAATGTTCAAATCCTGGATTTGCCCCTTTCCAGCTACATAAGCATCAAAAGTGACATGTGTGTCTTTGATGGCGAAAATAAATATTAAGTACTTTGAATAGCATCTGGCACATAGTAAGCTCTGTGTGTTTGATTGGTAATCACAAAATTAGTTCTCTATGGAGTTGAATCTGCCTTATTTCAAATTAACTTATTATCATAACAGCAAGTAGCCTGATCTCAATTATTTGACCTTTTAAGGAAGCTACATAGAATAATTCTAGCACATTTTTTATTTTATATTTCATCCACTTCATGGGGACATTCATTTCAAACTAAACATTATTGTGCCCCTTCTCACATTCTTGTTATGAAAGTTTTTCTGTTCAGTAGGGGGGCCATACTCATTCCTGCTAGTATCATTTCCCAAGATACGTTCCAAGGAGCATGAGTTCTGATAAATATCATGAGGATATATTAATGAGTGGAGAAAGAGATATTCTAAGTTAGATTTTGGAAATTTGTCATTAAACAAGTGTAATGAGGTATATTTTGTATGGGCCTTTAGTATGCTAATATGAACTGAGAATCTTCAAAAAGGGATATAATATGATACATCTTTACCATTTAAAAATATTTTGTTTATTTATTTTTAGAGGAAGGGGAACTAAAGGATAAAAGGAAGGAGAGAAATGTCAATTGGTTGCCTCTTGCACATCCCCAGCTGGGACCTGGCCCGCAACCCAGTTATGTGTCCTGACTGGGAATCGAACCAGCAACCTTTCAGTTTGCAGGATGATGCCCAACCCACTGAGCTATACCAGTCATGTCTATTTTCCCTTTTTTAAATTTAGAAATTTGGCAATAATTCTTTGTCCAACAGACTTTGTAAATACTATTCTATTCTTTGAACAACAACTGCAATTGCATAATGCTTTGAAATGGAGGGCTCACATTACTCAAAGTCCTAGTGATCTCAGACTTAAGTAGAAAATCTTTTGGTTAATGTGTTTCCCTATTTACTTTTGGAAATTTTTTCCAATGGTACTGCTCTCCCCCTAGAATACAAGTGAATGTTTTATTTGTCAGGTGACATCTGGCTTTCCCCACTGGAGGATTTCTGGGGTCATATTCAAGCAACAAGAGATGCAGACAAGGATGTGATGAAACTACAAGAACCCTAAGACATTTTCTGAACATTGGAGCATGTATTAGTGTAACAAATTACCATGAATTTAGAGGCTTAAAACACTTAAGTGTGTTTAAAACACTTAAAAGTGGATTACAGTTGTAATAATGCAAAACACAGACCTTATAATCTATTATAATATATTAATTACTGTATTTTTCTCATACACACAACTGTAAACCTATTTTTGCCTCACTCTGTATATTACTATAAATTAATCTTTCAACAGTGATGAACAAATACCTATCAATAATAAACTAAAATGTAAATGGATTAAATTTTCCAATCAAAAGGCATAGGGTAAGCTGAGTGAATAAGAAAACATGATCCCCATGTGCACTGTCTATAAGAGACCCACCTCAGAACAAAAAATCTACACAGGCTGAAGTGAAGGGATGAAAAAAATATTCCAAGTAAATGAAAATGAAAAAAAAAAAACCTGGGGTAGCAACACTTACATCAGACAAAATAGACTTCAAAACAAAAGCCACAAAAAATGACAAAGAAGGTCACTACATAATACTTAAGAGAGTTGTCCAACAGGTGGATATAACCCTTGTAACAATATGTACCCAACATAGGAACACCTAAATATATAAGGAAACCTTGGAGGACTTTAAAAAGGAGATAGACAGCAATACAGTCATTGTAGGGGATTTTAATACCACATTGTCAACAATGGACAGATCTTCCAAAGAAAGAATCAACAAGGATATTGTGGCATTGAACAACACTGTAGACCAAAAGGAATTAACTAATACTTACAGGCCATTTCACTCCAAGAAGCAAAGTATACATTCTTTTCAAATTCACATGGATCATTTTCCATGGTAGGACCACATGGCTGGACATAAAACAAGCCACAACACATTTAAAAAAATGAAATCATATGAAGCATCTTCTCAGATCATAATGGCTTGACACTAGAAACCAACCACATGGAAAAACACTCAGAAACATTCAAATATGTAAAGACTGAATAACATGTTATTAAATAATGAATGGGTTGACAATGAGATGAAGGAAGAAATCCAAAAGTACCAGGAAACAAATGAAAATGAGCACAAAACAACCCAAAACCTATGGGACACAGTAAAAGCACTCCTGAGAGGGAAGTTCATTAGCATTACAGTCCTACCTAAAGAAGATAAAAAAATTTCAAATAAACAACCCAACCCCAGTTTATAAGAACTAGAGGAACAACAACAACAAAAACCCAGAACAAGCAAAAGGAAGGAAATAATCAAGATCAGAGCAGAATTAAATGACATAGTGAAAAAAAAATCACTTCAAAGAATCAATAAATCCAGGTGATAGTTCTTTGAAAAGATAAACAAAATGGACAAATATTTACCCAGACTCATCAAGAAAAAAAAGGGAGAGTACCCAAATAAATAAAATGAGAAACAAAAGAGGATACTTCTGGCCAAGATGGAAGCATAGGTAGACACACTCTGCCTCCTTACACAACCAAAAGAAGAACAAC
>PVIA01018550.1:0-12494 GCA_004024845.1 Tonatia bakeri | reverse complement strand
AGCTCGGGAAGACCCTCCCTGTTCCTGGCTGGGCCCCGGGTCTCAGTTCTCCCCAAAACCACACACACCCGTTCGGGGGCTCCGGCGCCCACGGGAAAGACTCCACCCCCACGGCAAGGCCTCTCCTGGTCCGGCAGACTGGGTACTCACTGTTCCCCGTGGGTGCGCACAGCTCCTGCGTTTCTGCTGGTTCCAACCCACTTTAAATATTTCTTACCAATCGCTTCTGGCCTGCAAAGTTCTTTTTGAGAAATCAGCTGACAGTCTTATGAAGCTCCCTTGTAGGTAACTAATTGTTTTTCTCTCACTGCTTTTAAGATTCTCTCTTTGTTTTTAACCTTTGGCATTTTAATTGTGATGTATCTTGGGGTGGGCCTCTTTGGGTTCATCTTGCTTGGGACTCTCTGTGCTTGCTCGAGTGTATGCCTACTTCCTACATCAAGTTAGTGAGGTTTTCTGTCATTATTTTTTCAAGTAGGTTTCTAATTTCTTGCTCTCTTTCTTCTTCCAGGACCCTCATTATGCAAATATTGGTATTCTTGAAGTTATCCCAGAGGCTCCTTAGACAATCCTCATGTTTTGGGATTCTTTTATCTTCTTGCTGCTCTGATTGGTTGTTTTTTGCTTCCTTACATTTCAAATAGCTGATTTGGTTCTTGGCTTCATCCTCTCTTCTGTTAATTCCCTGTAAATTGTTCTTTATTTCAATTAGTGTATTCTTCAGTTCTGACTGGATTTTTTAAAAGATTTTATTTATTTATTTTTAGAGAGGGAAGGGAGGAAGAAAGAGAGGGGGAGAGGGAGAGAGAGAGAGAGAGAGAGAGAGAGAGAGAGAGAGAGAGAGAGAGAAACATCAATGTGCAGTTGCTGGGGGCCGTGGCCTGCCACCCAGACATGTGCCCTGACTGGGAATCGAACCTGCAATGCTTTGGTTCACAGCCCGCACTCAATCCACTGAGCTATGCCAGCCAGGCTGACAGGATTTTTTTTATGCTGTCGAGGTCCTCACTAAGTTCCTTGAGCATCCTTATAACCAGTTTCTGAACTCTGTATCTAGTAGATTGTTTGTCTCTAGTTTTCTTAGTTCTTTTTCTGGAGTTTGGTTCTGTTCCTTCATTTGGGCCATGTTTCTTTGTGTCCTAATTTTGACAGCCTCCCTGTATTTGTTTCTATGTATTAGGGGGAGCTGTTACATCTCTGAGGCTTTGAAGAGTGGCCTAATGTAGTAGGTGTCTGGTAGGGTCCAATGGTATAGTCTCCCCTATCGCCCAAACTGGGGACTCATTGTGCCCACTGTGTAAGCTGTGTATACCCTTCTGCTGTAGTTGAGCTTTGATTGCTGTTATCACATCCAAGGACAGCCACCCCCTGTGTTCTATCTGGAGTCACATAACATAAGCTACAAAGTGATCTGCAAATGGCTGCTCCTTGTGCTAAGCTTGGAGGTGCCCCAGTGAGGGCAAGCTGTGAACCAAGGTCAGCTGCTGCTAGTGCCAAGCCTGGGGCAATGTAGCAAGGGGTATGGGGTTTGCTGAAGCCAGATGCTGCTTGTTTGAGAGAATTTAGGAAAATCTGAAGCATGAGCCAAGACAAGCCACTCATATGGAAAAGTCACTGGAAACCACTTGGGTGGGCCCAGAAGCTGGGTAGATCAGGGCCTTAGGGAATAACCAGAGTGGGACAAACCTTGTGAGTCAGGTTGATGGAGTCTCACATATGGCACCCAACTTCTGGGTGTGTATCTCTGTGGGGGAAGGCTCAGAAAAGGAAGAGAGGCCTCTGTCAGCCTTTCTGTCTGGAGGAAAGCTGCCTTCTAACTCTTGCCCTGATGCTAGACAATTCAGTTCCTCCCCATATGTCTCTCATGCCTTCAATCTGCTGCCTCAGCACTGGAGCTCAGAGACAGTGAATCCAAGTATGTCTGTATGTGGGCCCTTAAAGAAGAGCTGCCTGGTAGTCAGAAGTTTCTGTTTTCTACTGCCTTAATCCTTGCTGGTTTTTATAGCCTGAATATATGGTGACTTCTTTTCCTGGCACTGGAACCCTGGACTGGGGTGCCTGGTGTGGAACTGGAACCCTTCACTCCTGAGATATCCCTCCCAATTTTTACCTGCCACATTTGGTGTGGAACCCACATTTTCTTCATCTCTGCCCCCTCCTACCCGTCTTGATGTGATTTCTTCTTTAATTCCATAGTTGTAGGACACCCATTCAACTTGATTTCTCATGGTTCTAAACGATGGTTATTCTATAGTTGTACATTTTATGCAGTTGTGCAAGGAGTCAAGACGTGTTTACCTATGCTGCCATCCTGATGATTTTACCAGAGTTTATTTCTCATTTATGCAATATGTCAATTTCAGGTTAGTTGGAGTATTCTGCTCCATATCATTCAGACTCAGAGCCAAGGCTGAAGGAAGCTCTATTCTCATGATTACTGCCTTTTAGTGTTTTTTTTTTCCCCTCAGAGGTGAGATACCACATTTTTTTCCATATACCATTGACTAGAGCAGGTCACATGGTCACATATAATCTCAAGGGATCAGGAAAGTTCAATTCTACCATGCACAATTCAATTCTACCATATGCCTAGAGAAAGAATTGAGAATATTTGGAGAACAACAGGCCTTAGGGAGCCTGGGAGGGGCTTCTGCCACTTTCTCCTGCGTCTATTTGCAAGGGTAACTGTATTCTGGTTAGCTAAGGCAACTTATACATACTGGTCCAGCTTAAATATTTATGGTGTTCTTTTCCAGTCTTAAAAATGTCCCTGTTTGGATACAGATTCTACAGCCTCCATCCTCTTTGGTGGCAAGAGATAAAGACAGTTTATGTGCAGAGAAGTAGATGCTATTAGGAAGGGAGACACAATTTCTGATTATATATTATTCTCTATGTGTCTTTACTTTTCATTAGCATTCAGCCCTCAAGTGAATCTTCTTTAGATATCTAATGTGGTCTCGGTTGTGTTCTGGGTGAAGAAAAGGACATGTGTTCAGGGAACAGAAAGGAAGCACTGTTGTTCAAAGGCTAGCATGGTGGTGGCAATGGTGATAAGCAAGTGGCCTCCATGGGAAAGCAAACTATCCATGTGAGTGTTAGGGGCCTGTGTTGCCTTCTCCTATACCCAGAAGTCTTCTAGTGATGACCATGGTGGCTCTGGAGTTTTATTTTTAAGGAAGATGGTACATTATTAAAGATACTTCTGCAGGTAACACCCATTCATCTTCCATTTGATTTTCCCAGCTTCGTAGGAAGCCACTTCCACCCCAGAGCTGCCATCCCAGTACAGAGGGGACAGAGCTGGTAGGAATAGCCTCACCATATTGTGCCAAGATAGAGAATGAGAAAACTGTTCACCGTGGTCACTAGGAGGTTGTCCTTTCCTCCTGACACATCCATGCCTTAGGGTTTTTGCACTTACTCTTCCTTTTGCCTGTGATGTCCTTCCTCTACTCTCCTCATTCCTGGCTTCTCATCCTTTTGAACTTGGCTATGAGCCTTCCTCACAAACATTGACTGTTATTATCTTCTCTCAGTAGATTACTCTATCTCTCCATTCTCTTTTATGGTACCCCACTAATTTCTTTCATGACAGTTGTTATGGTTTTTGAGTAATTATTTCTTTGTTACTTTTTTATTTTCCCTCAAGACTATAAGCCCTATACAGATAAGAACTATGCCTGTTTCATTCATCACTGTATTACACAGCCTAACACAGAGCTGGACACTTAGTAGGCTCTGAACATATATTTGCTGAGTGAGTGAATAAATGAATGAATGAATGAATGAATGATTATATGCATTTGAATTTGATTTCTAATAATTTTCCCAATTCCAGGCCCTGAACAACAATGCAGGAAGATGAAGAGGTCTTCCTGGACCACACAAACACCCTGATGGAGATGAAGCAGGACCTGGACAGCATGTTCTACAGGATCAAGATGCTGCAAGGGAAGCTGGCCAGACGAGGACCCAGAGGCCTTTAGCCATGTCCCAGAGGCATCCTTCCTGGAAGATGACAATGAAGACCCCATCCCATACAGCTCCATGGCCACCATTACCACCTTGAAATGGAGCACAGGCTCTTGTGACACCAGTCCAGAAACCATCTCGCTTACCTCCTCCCTGGCTTTGAGGACCTGTCCCACCTCCAACTTGACTCTACTGCCATCAATGGCCACAGCCGGACAGATGACAAGGAGATGCTGGGGAAGTACCCCTTTTCTCAGGTGCTCCAAAGGGTCACAGGGTTCTCCTGGTGTCAGAGGTGGCATCAGGTAACCCTGCTTCCAGATGGTCAGTTTTGCCACCATATTCTGCCATCCAGGTCACTCTGGGGGACAAGGCTCCCTCCTAGGAGTGTGGAATTCCTGGGGGTCTGTCATTCTCACTCCTTCCTCACTGAAAGCATCTTTCTTCTGCAGACCCTCTGCTAGGCCAGGGAATGAATGGCCAGCTGGAGTCTTTGAGCTGGGCACAAGAAAGCTCTTCCAGAGCTAGGCATGAGGTCTGCTATGAACAACACTTACAGGTTCCCAAAGACACAAGCCTGATGTTCCCTGTCTCAGCACCCCAGTCAGGACCTCTTTGAGGAAGACAAGCACTACCATGTCTGAGTTCACCCCACCCAACTCCTGCACCTACTAATTCTGGTCTCCCTGATCCTTCCTCCAATAAAAGTATTAAATACTTTCTTCAATCAGTACCTCGAGGAGGCTTCTGAAACAATTGTAGGAAGCTCAACACCATCCACAACCCCAAGTGTGATAAGGGCCATGTTTATCTAACCAGAGGTGTGGATCCTGAGAGTCCTGAGGGCTTCTCCCAGGCTTCCATGAAGCAAGCCTAGTCACCTTGGAAAACAGAATGTAACAGAATATTTTTGTACCTGATGTTTACAGATGCTGCTTGGAAGTTACCAATAAAAAGTTTCCTTTACTAAAAAAAAGAGAGAGAGAGAGAGAATACATTGTTTTTCCCAAACCTTTCTCACATGTGGACAACTCAGGTAAGACTCGATGCTTGAATTCTACCCACCACACAGAGGGCTTGTCTGCTTTAATAAAAAGCTGCCTCAAACTAAAAAGTTTTTGCACAGCAAAGGAAATCATCAATGAAATAAAAAGACAACCTACAGAATGGAAAAACATATTTGCCGATACATCTGATAAGGGTTAATATCCAAAATTTATGAAGTACTTACAAACCTCAATACCAAAAAACATGCAGCCTAATTAAAAAATGAGCCAAGGAACTGAATAGACACTTCTCTAAAGAGGATGTACAGATGGCCAATTGACATATGAAATGATGCTCAGCATCACTAATCATCAGAGAGATGCAAATTAAAACCACAATGAGATACCATCTCACACTTGTCAGAATGGCTATCATCAACAAATCAACAAACAAGAAGTGTGGCAAGGATGTTGAGAAAAGGGAATCCTTTTGCACTGTTTGTGGGACTGCAGATTGGCACAGTCACTGTGGAAAGCAGAATGGAGATACCACAAAAGATTGAAAAAAGGACCTGCCTTTTGACCCAGCATTCCCACTTTTGGGATATATCCAAAGGAATGTAATACACTAATTCAAAAGAACATAAGCACCCCTATGCTCATTGCAGTGTTATTTACAATTACCAAGATATGGAAGACCAAGTGTCCATCAGTAAATGAGTGGATAAAACTATGGGGCATTTACATAATGGAATACTACTTGGCCATAAAAAAGAAGAAAATTTTGCCCTTTTTGACAGTATGGATGGACCTGGAGAACATTATGCTAAGTGAAATAAGCCAATCAGAGAAAGGCAAATACCATACGATTTCACTCATCTGTGGAATCTAATGAGAAAACAAATTAACAAGAAAAATAGAGACAGACTTATAGATGGAGAGCAGATGACGGCTGGTGCAAGGAGGGTTAGAGGTTGGAGTGATTGAGCAAAAAGGTAAAAGGACTCATGGACATGGACAACAGTGTGGTGATTGCTGGATGGAGGGAGTATAAGGGGACTAAAAAGTAATGTAAAAATACAATGAAGATTAAAAATAAGTACAAAATAAAAACTTTAAAAAGTTAAAAGCAAAGATTTCTGTTTACTATAAAACCTATTTAGTGAATGTTTTTTACATATGTGTGTGGATCAAGGAACCAGGATCCAGGGCCCTTTGTATTCATTCACATTCCCAAAGTGCTCACACTTATAAAGTAAAAGAAAAAAGCAAGTGTTTCTCTTTGACTTTTGTGGGGATGTAAAACAAATTACTGTAAATGAAAAAAAAAAAACCATATAACCTTAAACTTAACTAAAAGTCCAAGATGGAAAACTTGTGAGTCTAACTCCAGTGCATTGATTCTCAGATGCTCTTCACAATAATAACCCCAGTAGTCATGATTTGCTTTCACAATCAGATTAGGTTGCACTTCTTCCAGGAAGTCTATGGGCATTGCCACCTCTGTTTGCTCCCTTATTCTCATATGGGTTAGTCATCCATCTATTCATCCATCCATTTGCTAAGTACTTCTCAAGAATGTGGATTACTTCTTGAGAATCCGCATTCTCAAGAAGCACTGCATGACAGGCACTGAATAAGGTGCTGGTAAACAGAAAAGACAAGCACAGACAGACACAATTCCCTGCCTTCATGGAGCTGATGTTCTAGTTGGGGGATATTGACAATATATAAGATAAAGAAGTGTATTCCATAGTTCCTTAGAAGTCAGTAAGTGCTATAAATAAAAATAAAGAATGACCCTGCTGGTGTGGCTCAGTGGATTGAGCACTGGACTGCGAACCAAAGAATCACCACTTTTAATCCCAGTCATGGCACACACCTGGGTTGTGGGCCAGGACTCCAATAGGGGGTGTGTGACAGGCAACCATACATTGATGTTTCTCTTCCTCTCTTTCTCCTTCCCTTCCCCTCTGTCTAAAAACAAACAAACAGACAAACAAACAAACAAACAAATTAAATCTTTTTAAAAAATAATGAAAAAGACCAGATGATGGAGGTGGTACTGAAATTTTGGACTGAGTATGCCATGTGGCTGAGGGAATTATGTTCCAGGGAGGGAGAACAGCATGTACGAAGGCCTGGAGCAGAAGGGTGCTTGGTGTGTCTGAGGATCAGCAAGGAGGCCCATGGTCCTGAAATGGCATGAGTGAAGGTAGAACTGGAGGGTATGAGCTCACAGAGCAATTTCCTCCATTGTACTATGAAATGCTCCTATTGCAGTTCTTGCATACCTTAACATTATTATTAGCATTATAGTTGGATTCTCTGGGGAACAGAGTCAAAGGTGAAGTGTAGTGTGCACTCAGCATCAACTGGGCAAGAGATTGTGCACCTTTTTTACAAAGATGGCTGCAAAATGATTGGAAACAATAATACAATCTATCACAATATCTTATTGTTATAAATACATATCATATTTTATACCATATAATCATAAAATTCATCTTGTAAGTACCCCAACACATAAATAAAAATTGAACGTATATTGGGCCAGAAAGAAATGTCAATATATCCTAAAATGTAAAAATAAAATTTTGCTTTCAACAAAAGCAGACTAGCTTGTTTCAGTTCAATTTTTCAGCTGAGAACAACTAGAAAAGCTAGAAAAAAGTATTAAGATAATCTGTCTGAGAGAATTAGGGGGATACCAAGGCAGGGAGAACTTATAAGACCAAGATACGAAAGAGAAGGGAAGCCCAGAGAGCAGAGACTGACACTTGGCTCTTTTTCCCTAGAGGGGAAAGTGCCAATTTTTGAAAGTTACAGGTGAGATGATGACAAATTTTGTAAACTTGGGACACTAGGGGGACAAAATTAAGAGTTCAGGATCCACTAAACAGGGGCTGTGGTAAATGTTCACCACCCCAAGGTTTTAGATTGGGATCCCAAAGGGCTACATCCTAAGCGTAAGTATTAACCAAAACTAGATTAACCCTAAAAGGAACTGCAAATCAGTTTAAAATCATCTCGATCCCTATTTGGATTAAGCTAATCTTCTCCTAGCCTAGTTGTCTGGTAGAAAGTAAACTGAGGTGAAATATGTCACTAACCTAAGCTTCACAAAGTATCATATCTTTAAAATTTTTATAAACAATATTTAGCACTTACTAAAAAAATTAACTAGTGATATAAGAAGACAAGATTTAATTCAAGAACCTAAATGAAAAAATGGACAATAGAAACCAACTCTTTTTTTTAAAGATTGTATTTATTTACTCTTAGAGATAGTGAAAGGGAGGAAGACAGAGATAGAAACATCAATGTGTGAGAAATACATCAATTGATTGATTGCCTCACCCGCAACTGGGGACCTGGCCTGCAACCCAGGCGTGTGCCCTGACTGGGAACGGAACCAGTGACCTTTCCATTCACAGGCCAGGGCTCAATCCACTGAGCTACACCAGCCAGCGCAGAAACCAACTCTATTCCAAGTTTTGTTACAGTCTTTTTTAGTTGTATCATGGCTATGATTTATTACAGTGAAAGTATACAAACCAAAATCAACAATAGAAAAAGATGAATGGAGTCCAGAGAAAAACAGACACAATATTTTTAGAGTTCTCTCAGAATTTTTTCAAAAATCGTGAATGAATATTGAATTTTTCAAATGGTTTTTCTGCATCAATTTATATGATCATATGGCCTTTTCTTTAGTTTGTTAATGTGGTGATTACATTAATTGATTTTGAATATTGAACCAGGTTTGCATGGTTGGAGTAAATCATGCTTGGTTATGGTATGTAATTCTTTTTATACATTTTTGGGTTTTCTTGACTAATATTTTGTTAAGGATCTTTGCATCTATGTTCATGAGATATATTGATCTGTAGTTTTCCTTTCTTGTAATTTCTTTGTCTGGTTTTGATATTATCTTTATACTCACCTCATAGAATTAGTTATGAAATGTTCCCTCTGCTTCCAGTTTCTGAAAGAGATTGTAGAGTATTAGTAGCATGTCCTCCTTAAATATTTGTTACAGTTCACCAGTTAAAACATTTGGGCCTCACACTTACTGCTTTGGAAGTTTTGTAATTATTAAATTAATTACTTTGATAGATATCAGCCTCTTCATATGATCTATTTCTGTATGTGTGAATTTGATAGTTTGTATCTTTCAAAGAATTGATCCATTCATCTAAGTCATTACATTTGTGGGCATAAAGTTGTTTATAGTATTCCTTCATTATTCTATACTCCACGGGATCAGTAGTGATGGCTTTTCTTTAATTTGTAATATGTGTATTTCGTGTTTTCCCTTTTTTGTCTTGGTTAGCCTAGTAGAGTTTTTATCAATTTTATGAATCTTTTCAAACAATTAGCTTTTGGTTTCATTTATTTTCTCTATTGTTTTCCTGTTTTCATTTCATTGATTTCTGTTCCAATATATATTACTTCTTTTCTTCTATTTCCTTTAGGCTTAAATGGGTTGTCATTCTCTGGTTTCCTAACATGAGAGCTTAGATTACTGATTTTAGACCTTTCCCCTTTTGTTATTTTAATTTATCATGCTTACTTAATTTTTTTTTATTGTTGTTCAAGGACAGTTGTCTTCATTTTCATTCCCCATGTACCCCTCCCCACCTATTCTTGCCTCCCACCCGTGAACTTACCCGCTTTGGCTTTGTCCATGTATCCTTTATACATGTTCCTTGATGGCCCTTCCCTTATTATCCCTCTCCCATCCTCTTTGGTCACTGTCAGTTTGTTCTTAATTTCAATGTCTCTGGTTATATTTTCTTGCTTGTTTGTTTTGTTGATTAGGTTCTACTTATAGGTGAGGTCATATAGTATTTGTCTTTCACTGACTGGCTTATTTCACTTAGCATAATGCTTTCCAGTTCCATTCATGCTGTTGCAAAGGGTAGAGCTCTTTGTTTCTTTCTGCTGCATAGTATTCCATTGTGTAGATGTACCACAGTTTTTTGATCCACTCATTTACTAATGGGCAATTAGGTTGCTTCTATGACTTGGCTGTTGTAAATTGTGCTGCATGAACACTGGGGTGCATAGGTTCTTTTGCATTGGTATTTCAGAGTTCTTAGGGTATAATCCCAGCAGTAGTATTTCTGGGTCAAAAGGCAGTTCCATTTTAGTTTTCTGAGGAAATTCCATACTGTTTTCCACAGTGGCTGCACCAGTCTGCATTCCCACCAACAGTACACTAGGATTCCCTTTTCTCCACAACCTTTCTAACACTTGCCGTCTGTTGATTTGTTTATGATGGTCATTCTTGTTGGTGTGAAGTGGTATCTCATTGTGGTTATAGTTTGCATCTCTCTGATGGCTAGTGATGCTGAGCATCCTTTCATATGTCTCTGGGCACTCTGTATGTCCCCCTTGGATAACTGTCTGTTCAGTTTTTTTGCCCATTTTTAATTTTTTTTGTGTGTGTATGTGTGTGTGTTCCTGAAGTGGAGTCATGTGAGTTCTTTCTTTCTTTCTTTCTTTCTTTCTTTCTTTCTTTCTTTCTTTCTTTCTTTCTTTCTTTCTTTCTTTCTTTCTTTCTTTCTTTCTTTCTTTCTTCCTTCCTTCCTTCCTTCCTTCCTTCCTTCCTTCCTTCCTTCCTTCCTTCCTTCCTTCCCTTTCTTTCTTTCTTTCTTTCTTTCTTTCTTTCTTTCTTTCTTTCTTTCTTTCTTTCTTTCTTTCTTTCTTTCTTTCTTTCTTTCTTTCTTTCTTTCTTTCTTCATTTAAATGAATGTTCAAGTACAGTTTTCTCCCCCTTACTCCCATTCAAGCCCTCCCACCGCCCGAGTTCTTTCTATATTTTGGAGATCAAACCTTGTCCAGGTATCATTTGCAAATATGTTTTCCCTTACAGTTGGTTCTTTTTTCATTTTAATGTTTTTTTTTTTCTTTTTAGCAGTGCAGCTTATTATTTTGATGAAGTCCCATTTGTTTATTCTTTCCTTTATGTCCCTTGCTCTAGGGGACATATTAGTGAAAATAGTGCTGTGGGGAATATCTGAGATTTTCCTGCCTATGTTTTCCTCTAGGACTTTTATGGTGTCATGAATTATATTTAAGTCTTTTATCCATCTGGAATTAATTTTTGTATATGGTGTAAGTTGGTAGTTGGGCTTCATTTTTTGGCAGGTAGCTGTCCAGATGTTCCAACATCATTTGTTGAAGAGGTTATTTTTACTC
This sequence comes from Tonatia bakeri, assembly GCA_004024845.1. Lineage (NCBI taxonomy): Eukaryota > Metazoa > Chordata > Mammalia > Chiroptera > Phyllostomidae > Tonatia > Tonatia bakeri. Next base: position 1,326 of record PVIA01018550.1, on the reverse strand, counting down.
CATTTTATACTTCTGTCCCTTTGTCTAATATTAATTGACATAGAAGCTTGGGTTTATTTTTGGGCTCTCTGTTCTGTTCCATTGGGCTATGTATCTGTTCTTATGCCAGTACCAGACTGTTTTGATTACTGTGGCCTTGTAATATAGTTTTATTTCAGGTATTATGGTCCCTCCTACTTTGTTCTTCTTTCTCAAAATTGACACAGCTATTCAGGGTTGTTTACAGTTTCATATAAATTTTTGAAATGTTTCTTCTATATCTGTAAAACATGTCTTTGGTACTTTAATAGGGATTGTGGTGAACCTATAAATTGCTTTGGGTAATGGGGACATTTTGATGATGTTGATTCTTCCAATCCATGAACATGGCGTATGCCTCCATTTGATTGTGTCTTCCTTAATTTATTTCTTCAGTGTTGTGTACTTATCTGAGTACAGGTCTTTCAATTCCTTGGTAATGTTTATTCCAGCCATTTTATGTTTCTTCTTGCTAAAGCAAATGGATTTTTTTTCCTGATTTCTGATTTTGATTCTTTATTGTTGATGCATAAAAATACTCTTGATTTCTGAGTTCCGGCCAACATGGAGGCATAGGCAGTCGCACTGTGCTTCCTCGCACAACCAAGACCGAAAACAACAAAGATTGAGAAACAATTAACAACCAGAACAGAGGGAAATTAATTGAACAGAAGTCGGGCTCCAGTACATCCAGACCGGTAAGGAGCGGCGGAGTCGGGAGGCCTGCGAAGTGGGGTCAAGAGGCGCTGGCTGGCAGGCGCGGGCGCGCAGGGCGCAGACGGCAGCAGACGAACCGGTGGCGGACGCTGGGCGCGGAAGCGCGGAGCCAACTAGCAGACCCAGTGAGGGGTGCAGGGCAGCTGGCTGTCCGCAGCCACACGTTTCCGCACGAACTAAGTGAAAAACAGGCAGCGCCGCCGCGTTTCAAAGCTTAAGAGCCCAGTCTGGGAACTGAGGCCGGGAGACTCTTACAGGAGACTTCTCGGGGAAACCCACAGAGTCCGAGAAAGTACACCAGCCCACCGCCTGGGAGCCAGCACAGCAAGGGCCCAGTTTGCTTGTGGGAGGCAGGGGAGGGGACGAAAGTCCTAGAGAGAGCGGAGCAGGTGCCATTGTTCCCTCTCAGACCCCGCCCCCACATACAACGTCACAACCCAGCCACTGGGGTGCCCCGCCCCGTGAACACCTAAGGCTCCGCCGCCCTTACGAAACAGCCACATCCAAACCAAAGGAAAATTAAAAAGATGGCTCAAACATATTTGAAAGCCCCAGAACCAATTTTTTTAAGTGACCAAGAAATTGCCGAAT
>PVIA01018549.1:0-12496 GCA_004024845.1 Tonatia bakeri | reverse complement strand
AAGAAAACTGGGTCTCAAATCAATGGAGTGGACCAGAAGGAAGAAAAAAACATACAATCAGAAAAGAATGAAGAAATAAGAATTCAGAAAAGTGAGGAGAGGCTTAGGAACCTCCAGGACATCTTTAAACATTCCAACATCTGAATCATAAGGGTACCAGAAGGGCAAGAGGAAGAGCAACATGTGGAAAAGTTATTTGAACAAATAATAAAGGAGAACTTCCCCAATCTGGCAAAGGAAATAGACTTCAGGAAGTCCAGGAAGCTCAGAGAGTTCCCAAGAAGCTGGACTCATGGAGGAACTCACCAAGGCACATCATAATTACATTACCCAGGATGAAAGATAGGGAGAGAATCTTAAAAGCAGCAAAGGAAAAGGAGATAGTCACCTACAAAGGAGTTCCCATGAGACTGTCAGCTGATTTCTGAAAAGGGACCTTGCAGGCAAGAAGGGGCTGGAAAGAAGTTTTCCAAGTCATGAAAGGCAAGGACCTACATCCAAGAATACTCTAGCCAGGCAAAGCTTTCATTTAGAATGGAAGGGCAGATAAAGTGCTTTTCAGAGAAGGTCAAGTTAAAGGAGTTTATCACCACCAAGCCCTTATTATATGAAATGTTAAAGGGACTCTAAGAAAAAGAAGATAAAAAATGTATAGTAAAATGACAGCAAACTCACAATTATTAACAATCATACCTAAAACAAAAACAAACTAAGCTAACAACTAGAATGGGAACAGAACCACAGAAATGGAGATCACATGGAGGGTTAGCAACAGGGCAGTGGGAGGAGGAGAGGGGGGAAAAGTACAGAGAGTAGCATAGATGGTAGGCAGACAACAGATGGGGGAGGGCAAGAATAGTATGGGAAATGTAGAAGCTAAATACTTATGACACATGGACATGAACTAAAGGGGGGGAACGTGGGTGGGAGATGGGTGTGCAGGGTGGAGGGTAGTGAAGGGGGAAAATGGGACAACTGTATTAATATAAATAAAATAAAATAAATATAAATAAATATAATGTAAAGATAGATATATTGAAATATAAATATATTTATAAATATAATAAAATAAATATAAATAAAATACATTTTAAAAAATCAAAAGGAAATGCTACAAATAAGTCACTATAACAGAGATGACAAATACATTTGATAGGCTAATCAGTAGTGTAGACAATGGCTAAGGAAATAATTAGTGATCTTGAAGAGAGGTCAACAGAAATATCTCAGAAATTTCATAGAACTAGAGCAAATATTTCAAAAATGTATATGTAACCACAAAAAGCCCTGCATAGCAACAGTGATCCTGAGAAAGAACAAAGTTGGAGGAATCATGCTGCCTAATATCAAACTATACTATAAGGCCATAGTAATGAAAACAATATGGTACTGTCATAAAAACAGACATATAGATCAATGGAACAGAATAGAGAGCCTAGAAATAAACGCATACCTTTACAGTCAATTAGTATTCAACAGAGAAAGCAAGCACATACAATGGGCTAAAGATAGTTTATTCAATAAATAGTGTTGGAAAAATTAGGTACATGAAGAAAAATGAAACTAGTTCACCTTCTGACACCACACACAAGAATAAACTCAAAATGGACTAAAGACATAAATGTTAGACCCGAAACCACAGAAATCCTAGAAGAAAACATAGGCTGTAAAATCTTGGACATTGCTTGTACCAATATTTTTTCTGATACATCTCCTTGGGCAAGGGAAACAAAGTAAAAAAATAAATAAAGAAAGAACTGGGACTGTATGAAACTAAAAAGATTTTACACAGCAAAGGAAACCATCAATAAAATAAAAAGACAATACATGGAACAGGAGAACATATTTGCTGATACATCTGATAAGGGGTTAATATCCAAAATTTTTGATGAACTTATAAAACTGAACACCAATAAAACAAACAATCCAATTAAAAAATGAGCAAAGGATTTGAGTAGACAATTCTCCAAAGAAGACATACAGATGGCCAATAGACAAATGAAAAGATGCTCAATGTCACTAATCATTAGAGAAATGCAAATAAAAACCACAATGAGATACTGGCTCACACCCGTCAAAGTGGCTACCATCAGTAAATCAGAAAACAAGTGCTGGTGAGGATGTGGAGAAAATGGAACCCTTTTGACCTGTTAGTGGGAAGGCAAACTCTTGCAGCCACTGTGGAAAGCAGTATGGAGATACCCCCCCTAAAAATGATCTGCCTTTTGACCCAGTGATCCCACTTTTGGGAATATATCCAAAGGAACCAAAAACACTGATTTAAAAGAACATAAGGACACCTATGTTCATTGCAGTGTTATTTACAATTGCCAAGATATGGAAGCAGCTCAAGTGGCCATCAGTAGATGAGTAGATAAACAACTATGGAATATTTATGTAATGGAATTCTACTTGGCCATATAAAAGAATAAAATTTTACTCTTTGCAACAGTATGGATGAACCTGGAGAACATTTTGCTAAGTGAAATAAGCCAGAGAAAGACAAATACCATATGACTTCACTCAATGTGGAATCTAATGAACAAACTGAACAAGCAAAACAGACACAGATTCATAGATAGGGAGCAGGATGGCAGCTATTGGGGAAGTTAGGAGATGGAGGGATCTAGCAAGAAAGAAAAAGGTCTCATGGACATGGACAACCATGTGGCAATTGTGTGTGGGGGAAAGGGGGATAGATGGTAATGGAAAAAAACAGTGAAAAAATTAAAAAAACAAAAATATAGCTTTTCAAAATTTGTGGAATGCTGGGAAATCATTGCTTACCAAAAAGAAATTATAGCTTTAAATGTTTATATTAGAAAAAAAGAAAAATCTGAAATAACCTATGCTTCCACCTTAGCACAGTACAGAAAGAAGTACAAATTAACCTAGAGCAATAAAGTGAGCAACACTAATAGGGAAAAAACATGGTGTCAATAAACAATTGTCCCAGGAAAATGCCCTAATAAAGCCTGGGGACTTCAGCATCGACATGAAACACTACTTTGGCAGTGCCACTTTCAGCTACCCTAAATTTTTTTGTGTGTGTGTTAGCTTACCCAAGTATTTTCTATTCTTGGTAACTTTGCACATATAAAAACCACTATCTCTGTAAGTGAATACATAGAGCCTGTGAAAGAATATGTGTAAAGCATCTTTTCTTTGTAGTTTTCTTCCACTCGGGTTCAATATTGTTTTCACATCTCTGTTTCTATGTCCCATAAATAGCAGTGGACACAGAATCACTAATGCATGATGTTAGGTTGCCCAGTATATGAGGAATCAATGACTAATTCTGACAGGAGGAACTCGGGAGTGTTTTTCAGAAAAGGCACATTTTGTGCTGAATCCTGAATCACCATTCAAACATTAATTTTATTACTAGTATACTGACTATAATGGAAGACAGGATGGTAAGGATGAAGTTGGATAATTGTATTAGATATTGTGGAGGGCTTTGCATATCATGCTAAGGAGCTTGCAAAACAATCCTTAAGGAGAGGTAATAGGAGTATTAATGAAATCAAGTTTCAATAAATACATTTTGGGAAAGAAAGCCATAGTTGGGCCTTAGAATCCACTGTTAGATAGGTATTCATCATCTTTGGCACTTTTATTTTCATAGGCTTTATTCTGTTACATTACAGACTGGCATGCTCCGTGAGTTGAAGAATTTGGTGGCTGATAGATGTACTTTACAGCTGGAATAATGTTCTTTCTGAGTTCCAGGTAGCTGGGGAGAAATCTCATTGGCCTGCCACAGGTCAAGTTCTTACTACTGCATCACCATCTCTAGGCAGTGAGACAGAGTAATATAATAATGCGATAATCAGGCCAGTACCACAGGATTTGTACATGAGTGAGAAGTTGTTTACTGAAAAAAGATTCAGCAGAGAGCAGTGTCCTGGGCAGACCAATGAACGGGAGTCAATGGCAGAAATTATGCAGAATTAGTTACATTTTTTACAACTCTTTGGAATTTGGAAAATTGGTGGAAAACAATGAAAATGAGTTACTACACTATTGAAATGATCAAATTAATGAATCCAAGAAAATCTAAATTCCAGTTACATCTAAAGTGCTTCTTCAAGCTAAGCAAGACACAGTTACTTCATCATAAACTCCCAGTCCTCCTGTCTGTGTTCCTGTTGATCTGGCTATACTTATGGACTCAGAAGCCTGAACTCTTAACATGAGCAACCGTTTACAGGCTAGAAATTGCGATATCAGCTTTCTAAAATGCAGTCTGTCTTATGGAGGAACCCCCTGTTGGATGGCAACTAAGTAACCAGCCAGATCTTAAATTTTTGAATGGGAGACTGATATGGGCTGTAGGAGATGAAGTGATATGCTTAGAGTGAGAAGTAGAGAAGGAAAGGAACAATGAGAAATGCTGAGTGACAAGTGACAATAGCAGCATCATAGGCATATGTCAAGTAGATACCTATTTCTGAGAGGTTACCAAGAAGATCGTATTACCTAAATGACTTGTTGCAGATTGCATCCCATGGGAAGCAGACTGAAATAGAGGTGAGTGTGCAGGATCTTGATTAAGGAGTGCTTTTGGAACTGTGGATGGGAAGGCTGGGAAGCAGGACTGGGCAGAGGAAGAACTGAGCTATGATGGCAATTCCAAAGAAGTTTTTAGCCAACTCCATAAAAAGCTGGAACTGGGGCAGCTTTGCATCTTTCCTACTAAGGGGCAAGAGGATCAGGACTTTATACCCACATCAAATTAATCTTTGGATTAGGCTGGCCTTGGAAGAAGGTGAGGCAGTATTCTTCAGCCAAGGAAATCTCCAAAGACAGCTTGCAGCCGACAACCATCTTCCCACAGCCATCCCAGCAACCAGGAAAATGTATCCTTCCTTCCTGAAGGATGATCTGGTGGCACACCATAGAGAGTTATACAAAATTAGTTACTTCAGAGGGTAGTTGTTAAGATGAACTGACTTAATATGTGAATAACACTTAGAACAGTGCCTTGTACATAGTAAGCATTATATAAGTGATTGCTGCCATTTTTCGTATTAATGACTGAACGAAGAACATTTATAAGGCTCTGACAGGTTTGTTTTGACGTGTTTATGGCAGTGGTTTAATCAAATGTTGTTTCTAACAGCATCCAAGGAAAGTCATTTGTAATTGAAATATTTTCTTCATTTCATAGGAAAAGAATCACAGTAGAAAAGCCTAAATGTTGCCCTAATCTGTTTGCATACCTCGTGATTCAGGTTTAAATCATAGGGTGGATCTCAGCAGCTCTGGGCTCTCTGTGAGTGATGCACCACACTGCACTCAGTTTTGATGTGTTCCATCTTTGGAGTCTGAGAGATGTGGTGGCATTTAGCTTGATATTGATTCACACTTGGATTCCTTTCAATTTTGGCTTCTCTCTACTGTGATCATGGTTATGAAGTTGGTCAGGCTCCAGGTGCTGTTCTGAAACATAATGGGAGGGTGGGGCTAATGAGAATCCAAGGCAGAAGTGCAGGCCAGATGGTCTGAGTTCAGGCTTCTGATTTTGTATCTTGGACTGCAGTCCAAACAGAGCTAGCAATGCTCAGTGATATAGAGATGGAAGGTTTAGTTGGCTGGTCATTCACTTATTTATCTTTCACTTACAAAAATCTCCTTTACTTGATGCATCTATGTACCACTTGTAAAATCATTGTCAACATTTATCTGAATATATACATCCTTTTCTATGAGATGTAAAAATGGTGGATGGCAATAGACAGGGAGGCAGTGTGGGCTCTTTCTTAAAGTCTTTTTCACTTTTAAAGTTTTGAGTTCTTTGACTGTGGAAAATACTTTTATGAGAGTGGGTGTTAGTCCTGGCTGAACATAGGAATCACCCATGAAGTTCTTAAAATAGTGGATATAACTACACCATGCCTACTGAGTAAATATCTCTTGGGATGGGGTTTGGCATCTTTAGTTTAAAACTCTTCCACAGGTGATTCTGATGCATAGCCAGGATTTAGAAGACTGATTTATACATACAGGCATATGTTGTTTTATTACCCTGCACTTTATTGCACTTCACAGATCTTTTGTTTTTTACAAGTTGGAGGCAAGACCCTCCACCAGCAGAGAGATTACGACTTGCTTTATTGCGATACTCTCTTTATTACAGTGGTCTAGAATCGAACTTGCAATACCTTCTGAGGTATGCCTATATTTATTCTTTATAGTCTGCTTCTTTAAGGAATAATGATGGCTACCATCTCAGGAGTGTCAGGTACTTGTTAAGCACTTTCTCTGCAACATTTCATTATTATAATCCTCCCAGTAACCCTATGAGTTACATCTTATTATTCCATTTTATGATGAGCTCAATGAGGTTAAATAACTTGCCTATGCTTGGTCTGTCTGACTCCAAAGCTTATATTCACTCCACAAATTCATGCAGTCAAAAATGCTTAGAATTCAAGAGAGTGAACAAAGGCTCTCTGCTAAATTTTTAGGATTATCCACACCCTTTAACTGATGCTCAAACAACTGATCATCATGGTTCATAAGTGGGCTATTTAACGTGTGTAACTTCTTTCTATTCCCATGACAAATGTAGTATAATAAAAATGCACAAGAAAGGAGAAAAATAGTCTTTATTCTATTAATTTTTACAATCACATTTTAAGTGTGAATCTGGGGAAATAATGTATTATTACCAGACACATTAAATAGCCCAGCAAGCAGATCAATAACAAAGTGCAAAGACCACAAAGTTCCCTCTTATCTCTGTCTTTTAGACATATATCAAATTTATCACTGTCCCTGGGTGCTGTTCTTCTTTTCGGCTGCTACTAAATTAGTTCCCTGTTAGTCCAGTGCTCTGGGTCTGCCTTCTGCTCTCTGAGATGTTGCTCTGTGGCTCTGTCACAGTCGTGCTGCTGATGGCAATGCCCACTGTGATATCACACGGCTGATCATGCCAACCGCTTTGTTTAAAAAAAGCCAGTACCATGTAAATCTTCAATGCTAAGTTGTTTTCAACTATTCATGTCATGACAATGCTTTTTAATTTCAATATATGTTCTTAGAACACGATGTTAAAAATTTAAGCAATTGCAGCATGTTAAACTACTAGAATACTCTTATAGGCCAGGAGTTTTGTTTTGTTCATTCCCTTAGTCATATTTTTAGAGTGTTAGTTAGATTTGTGCAATTATAGTGAAGGAAAAATGGAAGAACCCAAAGGTAGGTTCTTTATTTTTAAAATATCACCAGGATTATTTTTAGCTTGTAATCATTTACCTTAAAAAAGTAAGATCTATGTTAAAAACACTGTAGCTTCTCCAGGTTTGACCTTATTTGGAATGACCTGCAGTGTTAGTTGCAGCACAAACAGCCGCTATCTGCTGGGGCAGTGCTCCTGAAATGTCCACTGACTGAGTGTGTGTGTGTGTGTGTGTGTGTGTGTGTGTGTGTGTGTGACTTTATATTAAAGCTTCAGTCAGAGATATTTATATGAAGTTATAGTCACATGCTGAAGGCTTTCATTGAGTACTTGGAGTTTCAGCTGATTCAACACAGCTGCTTTAAATAAAGCAAATGTGACCTGCAACAGGCTGAAAAATGGAACCTGACTGACTAAAATTGAGTGGCATGATTACATGGGCTCAGAGGTACATCAGTTATTGAAGCAAACCAAACAGACTAGAGTGGCAAGAGCTTGCATGTCATTTAGGGAGGGCAGAGGCATAAACTGTGGCTTATGGTCCTTATAGTTGTAGTAAAGAAATAACTGCCTAAAAAAAAAGGCTCACATGCTTTTCCTTATATAGCAAGACCTCAGGTATTAACCTGTGGACAAAAGAGCACTCTGGGAATTTCCCACTTCCTCTTATGTTAGCGTTCTCACAATGATAAGATAGTATGTTACATGAATCATGTCTTGTATTCCAAAGTGTATGTCACATGTACTTGAATCAGTTACTGACTATAATTTCTTTCCTCACTGATAAACACACAAATGCACTGAAAATACTTTTCTAACTTTGTATGCTCTTTCCTTTGTCTGCAACACTTTCCTTCTATTTAGTCATTATTCTTTGTATTTAGAAATATTCCTTTTGTATAGAGCTCTCCCTAAAGTGCAACTCAGGCAAATTTGAGAGCTGATGACTGTGTATTTTAACAGAAGAGTTTCATACATAGCTATATATCTCACAATTGTTAATAATTCTACTGTTATGGATACCCTCACTTATTTTCTTTATATTACGTAAAATAATCAGGGTTCAAAATCCTTTCTAAAATCTGTGTGCTGGGAGTGCTTTGGTTGACTATAGAGGATGGGATGACTAGAGTTTAGTGAATTGACTAAAAGGTAACTTGACCTAGTGGTAAACACATAGGATGAGAAAGAATAGGATTTTAGTCCCAGCTCTATTAATACAAGTTGTGGTCCTGGTCTACTAACTTAAACCTTTCTGGCCTCTCTCTCTTTTTTTTTAACTGTAAAATGAAGTATTCGCTTGAAGTAGACCAGTGATTTAAAAAATAGTCTCTTAGCAGAGGCAGCTATTCCTGGTAAGTGGAAAAGTGATGTGTTCAACAGGTATAGGAGGTGTTGTGCTGGTTAAGGAATGGTGACAAGGACCCCTGCCTGAGCCTAACCTATTTTGCTCTCATCCCCTGGAGCCATTATTAAAACAAACCAAAAGAAAATGACAAAAAGTGCTTCTTAGGTTCCTTTCAAAACCAGTTTTCCAAAGTTTTATTTTATTTTTTTCAAACTGAAGTGTGCCTTCATAGAAACAAACCCTCCATTCTCTGTGCCAATGCCCAGGCATCATCCAGTTGTCTGTCTTTTAGACCCTCCCCACAGGGTTCATTGATTGCTTGCTTTCTGCCTTGTTTTGTTTGTTCAGCAGTACAAATCTGTCCCTACACTTGTTACAAATCTGTCCATACACAGATAAGAGAACAGGGCTCTTTGTGAAACATAGCCACCTCGAAAGTATAAAGCACGCTTACAGATCAATGGTTCATGATAGCTACAGATATATTTAGGATGGACTGTTCTGTGGGTGGTAATCCTTATATGACTATAGAACAGGATGTGCAAAATGCTAATCCTTCTCCCCATGCTACAACCAAGCTTCACTTCCTCTTTTTGTTTATAGCACTCCCCCACCTCCTACCTGGGCTAAGGAAGATTGAGTGATTTGCTGTCCTTTCAGTGGCATTTGTTTTTTAATTTACATAATTGAATTTTTGGCTGAACTTTGAGCTCTCAAATATGATTTTAGTTCTACTGTTCATTTTTATACAGATCACAAATATGAAACAACGTTTTTAAAAGAAGACTGGTACAGAGGTAAAGAGGATGGATTCTATTAAAGCAACAACAAAAAAAGACAATGAAAGACCCTACCTAGCCTGAGCATTATTAGGCCTAGGGGACTAAAACATTAGTTTTTGGTGTTTAGATGGAAATGAGGTTTGACCAGTGTGGCTCAGTTGGTTGGGCATGATCCTGCAAAGCAAAAGGTCTCTGGTTCTATTCCCAGTCAGGGCACATAGCTGGGTTGCAGGTTTAGTCCCAGACAGGGTACGCACCAGAGACAAATGATCAATGTTTCTCTTTTACATTGCTGTTTTTCTCCTTCTCTTTCTCCCTCTTTTTACTTCTCTTTAAAAAAACTAAAGAAAATCTTTTAAAAAAAGATTGAAATGATTGTTGGGTAAAATTCAAACACAGGGTTGGCATGTTGAGAATTCTGGAAGTCTATGACACAAAAAGATTTGGGGATATAGATTAATTAAAACAAATAAAGTCGTTTAATTTTTTAAGTCTCTTTTGATTAGGAGTTACCATTTTTTGAACTTAAAAAATAATTAGAAAATGCTAAAAGAGCACCTTAAAATCACATATATGTGAATTCTCATATAAAATTAGGTATATTATGTTATGCATCAAGTACAGGAGTAATAAGCTATTTTATTATTAATTAATACTAGTTAATATAATTGATATCATTCTTTAAAGAATCTATATTGACCTAAAGGAAATCACTTGAGAAAACTGAGACATACCTTAGTATGACTCACTGTGGTAAGTGGTATAATAAAACAAGATTTAGTAATGGTTTAATATCCTGTAAATTTTCTACAACTTAACTTATGCCATATACATGTATAGGGTACCTCTAACTACTATCTCTCTTCCATACTATTTTCTTATACCCTAAAATACTATCTCCTTCCCATTTGTGGGTAATCTCTACTGCGCATGCTAGTGGAATAGAATGACCTACCTCCCACCAGAGAACCCCAGAGAACCTGAGAGGAGAAATTCTGTAAGCCGATGTTTGGACACATGTCCTATGTTTGACCAATACAATTCTTCACAGAGAATTCTCCCTTTCTTCTCTGCCCTTGTAACATGAGTAAGTGATACAAGGAAGGAGCAATGGGTAGCATTTTGGGGTGGCCTGCAACAGTAGCTTGGAGTACTGCAGTGGTGTTCATGGTCAGTGGCTGTGTCAAGCAATGACAATGGTATGCAGCCCAGGAGTTATATAGACTGATGAGATACTCTTCCTAACCCTAAGCTGTCTTAATTCCTTCTTTGCCAAGCCTGCCTTTGATTATGTGAACATTGCTTAAGACAATCAGAGTTAGTGTCTATTATTCATTAGCAAAAACTATGACTCGAAAAATTTCCCCCAGATTCTAAAATTATATCTCTATAGTGTCATGTGGACACATTAAATTGCTTGAATAAAAATGACCAATAGTTTTACAATATCAACATTAATTAACTAAACAATTACATATTTATCAAATACTTATGTGCCAGTTATTTTATCAAGCTATTAAAGTCTATTGCAAAGTTAACAAAATATGATATTAAATCTACTTAGTAGTGTTGATTATGTAAAATGCTTTTGTGTCAAATACTAATCTTTATAAAAGAATACTAATATTGCTATATTGCCTTCTGGTGTGAACCAGTTAAGTTTCAAAAGTACAAGAGTCTGCATCTGGGGAGAACATTTGAGATCACATCACTGGCTAAGTTTTGATGCTTAGGATGTTTATGATATATCAGAGACTTTAAAAAATTTTTTAATATATTTTATTGATTATGCTATTACAGTTGTCCTATTTCCCTCCTTCATTCCCCTCCACCCTGTACACCCCCTCCTACCCACATTCCCCCGCTTTAGTCCAACCCATGTATCATAAGTTATTTAGCTTCTACATTTCCCATACTATTCTTGCCCTCCCCCTATTTCCTACCTATTGTCTATGCTACTTATTCTCTGTACCTTTTCCCCCTCTCTCCTCCTCCCACTGCCCTGTTGCTAACCCTCCATGTGATCTCCATTTCTGTGGTTCTGTTCCCATTCTAGTTGTTAGCTTAGTTTGTTTTTGTTTTAGGTATGATTGTTAATAATTGTGAGTTTGCTGTCATTTTACTATACATTTTTTATCTTCTTTTTCTTAGAGTCCCTTTAACATTTCATATAATAAGGGCTTGGTGGTGATAAACTCCTTTAACTTGACCTTCTCTGAAAAGCACTTTATCTGCCCTTCCATTCTAAATGAAAGCTTTGCCTGGCTAGAGTATTCTTGGATGTAGGTCCTTGCCTTTCATGACTTGGAAAACTTCTTTCCAGCCCCTTCTTGCCTGCAAGGTCCTTTTTCAGAAATCAGCTGACAGTCTCATGGGAACTCCTTTGTAGGTGACTATCTCCTTTTCCCTTGCTGCTTTTAAGATTCTCTCCCTATCTTTCATCCTGGGTAATGTAATTATGATGTGCCTTGGTGAGTTCCTCCATGAGTCCAGCTTCTTGGGAACTCTCTGAGCTTCCTGGACTTCCTGAAGTCTATTTCCTTTGCCAGATTGGGGAAGTTCTCCTTTATTATTTGTTCAAATAACTTTTCCACATGTTGCTCTTCCTCTTGCCCTTCTGGTACCCTTATGATTCAGATGTTGGAATGTTTAAAGATGTCCTGGAGGTTCCTAAGCCTCTCCTCACTTTTCTGAATTCTTATGTCTTCATTCTTTTCTGATTGTATGTTTTTTTCTTCCTTCTGGTCCACTCCATTGATTTGAGACCCAGTTTTCTTTCCATTACTATTGGTTCCTGTGCATTTTCCTTCATTTCACTTAGTATAGCCTTCATTCTTTCATCTAATTTGCAACCAAATTCAACCAATTCTGTGAGCATCCTGATCACCAGTGCTTTCAACTGTGCATCTGATATGTTGGCTATCTCTCCGTCACTTAGTTGTATTTGTTCTGAAGCCTTGATCTGTTCTGTCACTTGGGCCTTTTTTTTTTTTGTCTTGATGATGCTCTTGTTATGGGTAGTGAGGGGCGGAGCCTTAGGTGTTCACCAGGGTGGGGCAACCCAGTTGCTTCGCTGTGATGCTGTTTTACAGGGAGGGGTCCGAGAGGGAACAATGGTGCTTGCTCCACTCCCTGTCGGATTTCAGTCACTTCTGCAGCTTCTCCCAAGCAAACTGGGCC
>PVIA01018548.1:0-12515 GCA_004024845.1 Tonatia bakeri | reverse complement strand
AAGGCAGGCTGCAGCCGGGGGTGAGGCATGCAGAACAGGACCAGAGGACTTGGCTTACCTAGGGCCACAAGGACTGCGACCCTGAACCTCACCGGGAGGCTGGGATGTGTTCCACAGGCCAACGCAAGACAAAGTAGCTGGCGAGCACGGTGGGGGGGCAGCATCTACGTGCACCAGGTCTGCGTCTTAGCCAAACCACTGCAGTGGAACGGACAGGGAGGGGTGGAGAGAGAGGGGTGGAGAGGGAGGGGTGGAGATGCTGGTGTGTCACTTCAGAAGGCCAAATGACGACGAGTCCCCCACACACACTGAGGGGGGGGGGGTGGGGACAAAGAAGGAGGCATCCTCGGGTACAAGAGAACTTCCCAAGTAAAGGCGGTCTCTTGGACTTACCCCCATAGCAGGTCTTAGCTCACTAAGACAAGGGACCCATTTCCAAAAAGGAAGTGGGCACCCAGTATACGCAGTGTTTCAACACGGTTTTACTTCCTTTTGGATGTTTTATTGGCATTTTACACACGGTCTACTGTTAGAAAAAGATTTTCTCTTGCTTGGCTTCTAAAAAAAAAACTTTTTAAAATTATCACACAGCATTTTTTTTTCATAGCATGGATCATAAAGATCAGATGTCCCTGACCGGGGGTGGCCCGTCTCCACTTGCGTCCTGTGCCCTGACATCCGTGTGGTTTAGCACCGGCCCCAGACAAAAGCATCCCTGTTGGCACGGCAGATTGTATGACTGCCCTCCTTCAGCCTGAAAGTACGGGGCCGAGAGAAAACGTCTTTCTCTCCGGCTGCCCTGTCCACACAGGCCAGCTGCTCAAGTGCTCGGGCAGAGCACCAGCTCCACCGTCGGATCTTCTTTCAACAAAGGCTCTTTTGTGGGAGTCCGCCTCTGCTGGGAGGAGGCGGAACGTGAGCTGGTGTTCTCGGAGCTGGCCGGGGACACAGAGAGCGGAATAGGAGGAGGGCATTTCAGGTGCAGGCCCTGGAAGGTCAGCGCCACCCCCCCCCACCCCCGCCAGCTCAGAGGCCCGGCCCACAGACTCCAGCCCTCTCACTGGCAGCCTGACGCAGCCTCCTGGGGTGAGGGGCCCACGGGGTGACAGGGAGTGCTGTGCCCCCCACCCCACCGCCACCACCCCCGGACCAACCAGCACATCTGGCCTCTTCTTCCCCTCCCCCCACCGTGACCCTGTCCCACCTCGGGCCAAGTGGCCCAGGCAACCTCCCTGGAGACGAAGGAGAGGGAGCCCCAGAGACTCTCAATCCTGTCTACCAACACATCCCAGTCTGTAGGGCATGATTCCTGCCCCTTGGAAGTTGCTGGCAAGCTCTCACGAGAGGAGTGGCCTCCCTTCTCTGTCCATGGCCCTTCCTAGACAGGAGTCCCACTCCTGCCCACCCCAGACTTTTCTCTGTGAAGGGAGGACAAAGGACAGAGGTGGAGGGAATACACAGGGACAGGCCGGGGGAGAAGGGGTGCTTGCTGGCCTGGGGTCCTGAAGGACACAGAGGAAAGGGTCCCAGTCCATCGGAGAGCAGAGAGCACATGCCTCCAAACCTCCCACACTCACGCCTGCTCCCTCGAACGCACGTGAGAGCTGCCAGGCGGCCGGGCTGTCCCCCAAGCCCAACACGCCAGTGACCAGGTGACATGAAGGGATTTGCCACGATAACGTGGAGGAGAATACAGGTCACTGGGCAATAGATCAAGGTGGTACATGATGCCACCTGAGAGGGACCCGCCCACGGGGCCTGAACCAGCACCGTCCCCTCACCCTTCTAGTTTGGCTCGCTCGTTGGCAAACGGGTCCTCACAGAACAATGGCTCTTCTGAGCAAGTTGCCATCTGAGAGAGGTGGAGAGGGAGGGAGGAAGGCAGGCAGGCGCGTTATAGTTATGCTAATATTTTTCAAACTAAGAAAATCTAGGGCAGAACTAAGATTTAGAGCTAATTTTCTGGTACTTGCTCCATTAAGACACACCACTATTTATCGTTCTAATGAACACCTTGAAGCCTTACCCATAATCCTTTCTACCCTGTCCCTGAGAAATGACCCCCTCTTTTCACAGAAACAGTAAAAATTCAAGGCTCCAGTCTGCTTCTTGTCTCCTAAGATTTGGATCCTATTCCCCTACCAATTTCAGCCTCAGACCTTCTGACTACAAATACAATCTGAATCCATTTCTTTTTTAAAATAGAAGGATTTGGAAGAAAACCAAAGAAAAACAATCAAAATAAAAAAATTTTAAATTACAGAAATTTTCTAAATCCAGTTTCTTCCTACAAAACCATCACATTCATTGACAAGGGTAAGGGCGAAAAACAGGAATTTTTGACATAAGAGCACAGTCTACCAGTCAGCATGCAAATGCTCAGTTAAAAAATTAGAAACCCAAATTGCCCAGTCTTGTCCTCGGTGCTCCACAGGAGAAAGACACCAAACAGGCAAGACCTCTCTGTGCTGAATGAATTTCCCATCCGGTGAGAGACCCGGCAAATATCAGCGAGGCGGCCCAGGCACACGGTCAACCGGCCGGGGCAACTTCAGGGTCAGATGGGGAAGGACCTGCCAGCGGGATGCGCGTCCCTCGGCCGTCGCCGGCAGCCCACAGCGTCGGTGCGTGAGGTTTGCTGTCACAGAACTCGGACAGCTAACCCTCAGTTAGATAGATACTTGGGCCAAATATAAGTGTGGAAAATTTTAAGATGTCACTGATATTTAGCATCAGTTTTTTTTTTTCTTTGTGGCAATTTTTGTAGGTGCTATTGTAGTATCGGTAAGAAAACTTACTGATTTCTTTGATGGGCGAAACTAAAAGTCTGCGTGACTGGAGGACAGATAATTAAGAGGTCTGCCTCCCAAAGGCAGAAAAAGCTTCTTCTGGGTTCGCAGGAAGATGAGGTCAGCTAGACAGAAGGAGGCCTCGTGACTGAGGATCGGTCTCCCGTGTCAGGCTGAGGCCCTGAAACAAGAGGGTCACTATGGGGGACTTTGCAGGAGACTCACGGGATGATCCAGTGTCACATAATGAGGTGACTCCAGTAGCAGCCACCACGGCCCTTATGGTTAAACCCCACAATGTACCCAACGTGGAAAGGACACTGGGCAGGCGACAGGAGGCCTGTTCCAGTCACCGCTCTAGCACTACCAGCACGTGTGACCTGGGCAAGCAGCACCCTTTCTGGACCTACGCTGTGTCGACCACATGTCTGAAGTTCAAAAGGTCCTTATTCAAAATCTGGTTCAAATCCTGTTCCAAGTGGCTCTGACCTCACTCTGCTACCAGTCCGGCACGTCGTGACGCAGCACGTTGCAGAGAGCCAATGGGAACGAGAGGGCCGAGTTAAAGATGCTGCTACTTGAATATCGGGTACAATAGTGAAACCAGGAAAGCTCAAACACTGGGGAGACCACGCTGCTTCCCTGCGTGAAACCGCCACAGGCATCCAAACTCCCAAATCGTGTAATTCAGATTGCATACGCCAAGGAATACAAAGTTTTCTTAGGAACAAGACGACACTTTTGTCCTTCTCTAAACTGGGAATTTTTAAAAAGAAATATATTAAAATGAGCACAGGCTTACTCCCCGAACTATATTTTCCCACTGCGGAAAACAGAGGCGTCAGAACCGATTTCCTCAGGAATCCAGCCCCCAGGAAGGACCGGCCTGCTGAGCACGGTACGAGGTCTAGGCCCCAGCGCAGAGTGTGTCCGCGGACCCGCAGCTTCAGCATCGCTCTCAATCAGAAACCAAGGGCGAGGCCCAGCCATCCCCACTCCAGGAGCCTCCAGGTGCCCCTGCCGCAGGCCTCCACTAGGACAGAGCTTGAGTAGCAGTAACCTACAAAAGACTATGGAAAGAAAAAAGTAAACTTACCTGGCTCCAAAGATGTCTTTTTTGGCAAGATCAATTCCGGAAACAACCTTCACTCTCAGAATACGTGATTCTCCCTGTTGGAGGGGAAAAAAAACTTTGTAAAAAAACGGGCCTTCAATGGATCCCACTTTCACCCAACATGCAGCCAGCGACTCCTCTTCGCGCCAGACCTAAACTACAGGATGAAACGAGTCAGGCACAGACAACTGCGCCCAGACTGGAGTTCCAAGAGCTGCATTCCCGCTCAGAACGCCAATGGCCCTGGAAACTCAGAGCTTCCAGGTGAACTGAGCATAAACTTAATTCAAACTGGGTCACGCAGATCAATTATTTTTGCTGCTGATAGGAAATATTTCCCAGTGGTGCCAAGAACACAACCACACACATGAAACCACATGGATAAACACCCACGTGCAACGAGGAGCCCTGAGACAGAAAGGGATTCCGGGCGGTAAAACACTTTTTCAGCACTATGCTTTCACATATCAGCGCTGGCCACCAAACACAGTTCCTCGGTTCCAGTCAAAAAACTTAAAAGGCCATCCTGAATGGAAATCATCCCGAATCACCTCAGAAACCATTCATTCATTCATCTGCTCATTCATTCACTCACTCATTCATCCCAATACTGTCTAAGCAGCTCCTACGCGGTGGGCATCGAGCTAGACCCTGAGACACAGACATGAACTCGCTTGTGGTCTGCTCAGAGTGACAAGCGGACCGACAGCACAGGACCCCGTGGGGCACTGTGCCAAAGGGTGTGGGTTGGAGAGGTGCTCGAGGCTAAGACTTTCCAAATGGATCAGATGGCACAGGGGAAGGTGGTGGGCAGAAGTCCAGGATAACTGGTTGACGATTTGAGTCACTGAGTGTTAACACACAATAGAGGATTAAACTGAATTTCAGTTCAAGGAGCCTGTGAAACAACCCGGCGGAAAAAAATAAATGATGAAGTTGATGAATGGGAGAGATGTCTAGTCTGGGTTAGACTTGGGAGTTAGCCATGTCACGTCGGTAGTTGCAACCAGAGGTCAGTGGAACGTCATCCGAAAGGAGGGAAAAGGGAGAAACGGGTAGGGAGGGAGTCAGGACACGGGCACTGAGGAGTGAGAGGGACACGCTACGCAATTCTTCCTCCGCATGTTTAGTCAAAACCTAGGTGAGGAAAAGAAAGCCTAAAATACTATGTAGATTGTGTCACATCAAGGGAGGTAAAGGCAGGGAGAAATCGAGCACGGACAGACCAGGGTGCTGAGGCTCTGTTCACGAGCCGCCAGAGCGCACAGGCAAACACGCGAGGACTGGAGCCCACGCTTGAGGTCATTTCCCTTCCAGGATTCTTCCACCCATCCGACTGTCCCTCCAGCCACCCAGCCCGACCCAGGGCCACTCACACATGAACACAGCGTGGTTAAGAAGAAGCCTCCCAACGTGTGTGGACTTATTATCACTCTCAAATGGGGCCTGCACTCAAGTTCACGAGAAGGTTAGGACAAGTCAGGAGTAACTACTACATGTAACAGTTTGCCCAGGAGCTCACCAAAGTCCCAGGTTCTGTGCCCTTCCCTCGGGTCCTGTGAGTGCGCAGTTGACTGTCCTGGCCTTTCTCTGACACACTCACCTCACAGGCCCTTGTCAAGGATTCTTCTCAGCACAGCTGTCATCTAGGTTAAGGCTCTGTTCTGTCTCTCACAGCAGGCTGTCCCCCAGTGTCATCATTTGACATCTCCCACGGCCAAGTCAGCTCAAGGAATGTCGCAGTGAAAGTATTTGTTCCACATCGGTCACAATGTGGCAACCCACCTGTGCAGAGTCCCTAGTGCACCTGGGCAGGTCCATGAGGGCCAGAGCACATAAACTGACAACAGTGGGTTAAAACAAAACCCTTGCCTGCCAGGATAAGGGGTTGAAGACTCCACTTGAGATGCAATGAGGAAACACTCAGAGGAAGAAATGGAGGACAGGGGACACATTCTTCTGTCTCCCTGCTAAGCAGCAACTCCTTCTGACAACCGACTCCAGCAGAATGGCGATCTACTTCCACACCCAGCCTTGCACTTGGGCCTGATGTGGGGCGGATAAAGAAGGGAGCGTGTCTAGGATGGAAACCAAGACATAGTCATCGGCCACAGCAGAAAACAAGATTTCCCTGTCTTGTAGTCCCTGGAATTCTCAAAAATCCCGGGCTGTGCCCTACACTTTCCACAGACTTCACAGGGACTCCACGGAACCTGGCCTGGAATCCAGGGAAAAGCCCGGCTAATGCCTGGTTCCTGCAGGTTTATACTAACATTGAGTGAATGTTCTTATATTAGGTGGATAGACCTACTTTCCAAAGGCATGCATTTTAAAATCAGCAAACGTTTACATGAATAAATGAATAAAAATAAATTTCAGTAAAGGGACAACTAAAATTTGTATGGAAATTGATTTATTCCTTTAGTAAGCATGAGCACCTATTCTAAGATCTAGGGCTACAGTGATACAGACGAAACACCCCACCCTGTCCTGCCGGGTCATGTTCTATTGTTACTGAGAGTACATTATATAAGAGCTCTCAATTATACGGGCAAACAAATCAGGAGAGTCTGTAGGGCAAATGGAAATGCATGATGGTAATAATTTTAAGTGCTCTATTGAGCACTTTATGTTTTGGACACACACCCTTTCACCAAACAAATTTTTACTTAGGAATCAATCCTAAGAAAATAATCATTTGTGGTACACAAATCAAAACAAAAAAAAAACTAGCTGAAAGGATAGTCCCCAAAGCATTTTTTTAATTGAAAGAAATCTAAAAGTCCCTCAAAAGTAGACAGCTCAATGTTTATAGCATTCTGTGCAATGGGCTACAGTATGGTCATTAACAGCGTGTGAATCTGCAATGACCTTCATCCATTCCACAAGTACGTACTAGGTTCCCACCGCCATGTGCCAGACACGGGGTCCAGGGCCATGGATGGGAGCAAGACGGAGGTGCAGCCTCAAGGAGCCCACAGTCTGGAAGAAAGGGAGACTATAAATACAGCATGCAAACAAACAAGCTCGACAACTTCTGAGGGCGGTAAGTGCTCTGAGGACAAGACGATGGTTAAATATAAGGAGAGGGAAAGGGGAGGATATTTATGACTGGTATTCGGGAAAGGCCTCTTTGGAGAGGAGACATTTGAGCTGAAACCTGAAGGAGACAGAGGGCGGTGATGGGGGATGGCAGGTCCTGCAGGGGTGACAGCAAGTCCCAAAGTCTGGGGGAAGCAAGTCGGGCATCACAGAGAGAGGCCAGTGAGGCACGGTGGGGCCAGGGACCTGCGAGGCCAGCCTCACTTAATAGAGGGTGGGTGTTATTCTAAACTCCTTTGGAAAGTCTCAAGCAGAGGAGGAGTGACAAACACTGACTTAAGTTTTTAAAGGACCACTTTGGTTTTGCAGGGGATGGACTCTTGGCAAACAAGAACAGAGGAGGGAGACCAGTCAGAAGGAGATCTGGCAAGAGATGGTGGGGCTTTACACAGGATAGAGGTGGGGAGGTGACCAGATTTAGGATACAAAAGATGATGGAAATAAGCTATCTGGTTAAAACAAGAGTTTCAAATGGCTTATACAAATGAGTTAGAAATGAGCAAGTTTTTCAACAAGTCTCTTTTCAACTCAAACCCACAACTAGACTACATTTCCCAACATTCCCTTGCAATCAGGTGCAGTCATGTGACCAGGTTCTGGCCAATAGAACATGGGCAGAAATGATGTCAGCATTTCCCAGATGGGGGCCCATTCCGCCCTCCCACTCACCATCCTGGATTCTCTCCCCATCCTTCTGTTCAATGAAGAAGATCCTGAAGGCCAAGAAGGGAGAGACTCCATGAAAGGAGCCAGTGGAACAGAGTTCCCCCACACCCTTCACGATCACCTACTGACCCTGCCCAGACAGGGAGGCGGAAATAGACTTGTCCTGTTTATTCCCACTGAACACTGAAGCTTATCATACATAATGTGATCTCATTTTTAAGTAAATACCAATTATACACACAGGAAAAGATCTACAAAGGATGTTAATAGTGATTACCTGTGGATTATGGCTAACTTCTTTTTGCTTATCTGCTCTTTTCCTTTTGAAACATTCTTTTTGTTTGGAAACTTATTTTTGTAGAAACTTCAGAAAATACAGGAGGAAACGAACACTTCATGATCACAGGTTTAGAAATTCAGGCTTTTGTATTTCTAACATGAATATGACTTGTCGTAAGAAAAAACACGCCTACAAGTTATATAATTGCCAACTCACAGAGGTAGACAGCTGTGTATTTGGAAGACGTGACAAGGATCCTCTTATGTAATACGCAGGCAGTAGCTGGAGATGAATGGAAGACAGAGCCTTTATTGAGCACTTAGTGTGTACAAGCAGTTATGGCAGGAAATTTACCTCTCTTTGAAGTTAAGGGCAAGGAGCAAGAAAGAGAATGTTACTCTATAAAAAATAGTTTTTACACATGGGGTTCTGACATACAGCAAAAACTTATCTCTGTTTTCTCCAATTAACGACCTCACACACAGATAAGCAGTCACCGTCAATCTGTAAGCAGACACATGACCAGGTGTGTGTCTGATTGGTATGTGCCCCAAGTCAAGTAACTGTAGTTTCTGAAGCATTTTATTGCTTTCATAAAATGGACGCATGACATTTTGGTCCCTGGTTATGACTCCAGGAAAATTAAATATTTAACTAAGGTGGCTTATGGCACTGAAAACTGTTTGGAGAGAGAATGTGCAATGCAGAGAAAGCACAGGCACCCAAGGGGTGAGGCCGGACAGCCCAGGGCCTTCTCGGGGTCCCAGTCTCTCCTCCTGCTCTTCTGCATCTGTTCTGCATTGTCACCGAGTAACAGTGACGATCCTATGCACCTGACACGTGTTTTTCTTCCCCACTGAGTTTTCCAATTCTTCGTCAAGACACAGAACAAGGCAAGGTGGCCAAGCCATAAACAAGGGGCACAGAGAAAGTCCTAGCTTATCAACAGGTGGTATTCTGAAGGCTCACTTGTAAGACAGCCTGCTCATATAGTATAAACGCTGTGTAAGTGGTTACCAAACTCCCATGCTCACCCACGAAGCCTACTACGTAATCTATCAAACTTGTTCCTATGGGAAAATAAACCTCAAGATCCAATGAAAACGAGATAGTAAAAGTTACCTAGTCTCTGATGGATCTGCTTTCAGAAGGCAGCTTTTTATATCTGGGCCCTTATTCTTCACTATGGCAGCTGATCTCCCCACCCCCCCAATAAGGTACCATCTGGCCTGAGAAGTACTGCTCTTTGCACGCCATTGTGACCCCCAGCATCACAAACACCAGCTGTCCGTGTGGACAAGGAAGTCCTGGGCCAGGGATGTGACATCTTGACCGTTCTCCCCCTAAATCAATTTATGTGTTTACTTTCCATGTTCCACCTCATATTTATACTTCTAGCTATGACCCAGAACACTCACAGGCTCACAGGAAACACTCCCCAGACTTAAAGAGGTGCTCACTACGTTTCATACCACTGACATATCTGAGTTATATATACATCAATTGACTTCAGTTGCTTTGGAAAACAAATAAGCTCCCATACATGCAAAGTGTTTGCACTGTGCCTGCTACACAGCAGATACTAATATTCCTGTTCCTGCCTGTTCTTGCCCCGATTTGGAGACAAGACCCTGTTGTATATACACATTTTCAAAAATCTCCTCCATTATCTTATCCTCCCCCCACCTCTACCCACATTCTAGTCATTGCCAACTCTTCTTTTCTAAGATTTTATTTATTTATTTTTAGAGAGAGAAGGGAGGGACCAAGAGGAGGAGAGAAACATCAGCTATTGGTTGCCTCTCCCATGCCCCCCAAATGGGGACCTGGCTTGCAACTCAGGCTGGGAATTGAACCTGTATCCCTTTGGTTTGCAGGACGATGCCCAACCCACTAAGCCACACCAGTGAGGGTGACGACTCTTGCTACACCCTGTCCTCTTCGTCTTCTGCCTTTCCACCCCAATTCCTGTGCTCTGGGAGGTCCAACCCTTTGGCACCTCTGAGCCACACTAGAAAAGGAGTAGTCTTGGGCTGCACATTAAATACACAAACACTAAGGAAAACAAAAAAATCATCTCAAAAAGTTTTAAGTAAATTTAAAATTTGGTGTTGGGCCACATTCATAGCCATCCTGGGTTGCATGCGGCCCATGGGCCGCTGTGTGGACACCCCTGCCGGAACCTTACCCCTCTTCACTCTCTCGATGGGTTCCCCGACTTCATCCTGCTGACCCCTCTCCTACCTGCTCTCTCTCTCAGTTCTGCTTTTGGCCTTCTAATTATACATTCAACAAAAATGTGCTGAGTGACCATGACATTCAAGACACTCTGCTGGCAGAAAGGAGGGGCACCAAACTGCACAGGGTGCATTCTTCTCTGCCCGAGGGGCCTCCACATGGTTAGAATGTACCTACAGCACAGGGTGGGACAGGGACGTAGACGTGTGTGCTGAGAACAAAGGACACAGGATGGAAAACATGCCCGGCTCAGGTCGGCAATACTGATGACGGCAAACAGCCCAGCCCACAGAGCCCTCCGCAGAGGCTGTTCACCACCGCCAGACCAGCGCATGCCCCCGGACAAGGAAGTCCCGAAGACACTCATTCCAGAAACAATCCCGGAAACGCAGGGTTCTGCGCAACCTCCACTTCCCTACCTTGCCTAAATCATGGCTATTATTATACTAAATGGAAAAGTTAACAAATGGGAAGAAGTAAAAGATGACCCCTGAGAACAGAATCATAGTTTTAATGGTCGAGGGGACTCAGTTTCAGAAATTATATTGTGTGGTTTTAAAATATGTCTACAAATGGACAATCCTCTCTTAGAAAGGTGGAGCCTAACTTCCCCCCCTGCCCTGGGACTTAGGGACATCTTTCTAATAAACAGAATACGGACGAGGTGAAGGGGGGGGACTTTGAAGATTAGGTCATAAAAGGCCTTTTGGTTCTCGCTCTTGCTCCCGTAAGTGCTGGCTCTCCCCCTTCTCGCTCACTCTCTCTCTCCAGTCACTCCCTCTTGAGTATGCCAGCTGCTGCCTTGCAGTGAGGACCCTTGAGCCGCCCCAGGAGAAGACAGGTCGATGTTGGGAGGGACTGAGGCCTCCCGCCAACAGCCATGGGAGCGAACCCTCTCGGGAGGGGGTCCTCCACACCCAGTCAGGCCCGGGAGGACGGCTGCCCTTGACCGGATGGCTGGTGTCTTCACTGCAACCTCATGAGAGACCCTT
This sequence comes from Tonatia bakeri, assembly GCA_004024845.1. NCBI lineage: Eukaryota > Metazoa > Chordata > Mammalia > Chiroptera > Phyllostomidae > Tonatia > Tonatia bakeri. The sequence continues at coordinate 1,334 of PVIA01018548.1, read as the reverse complement.
CCCTGCCGTCTCCCGGGAACAACGCGAGGCATGCGTCAGAGCCACCCAACTGAGCCATTTTTGCGATGATGCATGTTTGTTGTTTTAGACTAAGTTTGGGAATAATTTATTTACAGTGGTGGATAACGAATGCATATGGAGAATCCAAGGCAGGAACTGTAATCTACGTTCTCTCTCTGCTAAGCTGAGATGTCCCCATGTGTTAGGGACAATGGTTCACTATGAGGAAAAGACACTGGTGAGTCACAGACTCGGGCCTGTCATGTCATGTAAGAAGCATTTTAAGGGCAGAATTAATAGAATGTGGTAACCTGCTCAATCGAAGTGCAGGGGCTGTATTATTTTTAAGAAATTTGGAGTCTGATGCTCTGTAAGTACAGTCAACATTTGAAACTGAAGCAACTCCAGAAAATTTAGGGTAAATGACCTTAACCCTCAATTTTTAAATTTCAGAAACAATGATGATAACACTGGAGAGTAGCTGTGAAACTTACGTTTCCCTAAAGCAATTCAAATTCACCCCTTCTTCATGCCCCAGCCTCATGCAGGTTACCACTGACAGCGGGACGGCCCAGCACCGCTGAGCTCGACCTGCACTGCTCCTCCTGTCAGAAGCTGCTGAGCACCTGCCGTGTGCCCCTCCCTGTCGCCGCCATCCGAGGGTGGCAGCTTCTCTTCCTCTTCCTCCTCCCCACCTCATCTGTCCAACCTTCCAAAGTGTCTCTTCTCCACGGCTCCAGGGGGACCTCCCCGTGGACCAATGGAGCAGACTGAAGCTCCCCGGCCTGGCAATGACGGCTCACCACAACCTGCTTTATTCCCAACCTCCTGTGCTCTGCACAGCAACACAAGTCCCCTCTTCCTTGTACTTTCCCATCCGCCACCTATTCACCCCGCTGGGCCGCTCGGGTCCCTGCAGTATGGCGGAGTCCGAGCCCACAGGAAGTTCCTTTCTGTGTCCCCGGATAACACGCACGCTCGCACACACACACACAGGTTAATGACAGCAATGGGTGGATTTTGCAGGAACTCAGACGAGGAAGACATTATGTACCTGCGAGGAGCACGTGGAGAGGGGAAATAGACCAGAGAGTTGAGGAAAGCCCCAGATGAGTGAGCACTTGAGCCAGGCCTGGAAGGAGGAGGAAAAGGGAGGAACAGCCTTTAAGACCAAGGAAGAAGCAAGGGAGCACGTGTCACAGGGGAAGGAGTCAGGGAGCGAGGAGGTGGGGGAGGGGGAGAGTCGCCCAGGCCTGGCCTCATCCTGTGCTGTGCAGGGCAAACACGTTTAAGCAGGTGAGTGACGGGCTCCCTGCATGACAAGTACAGAGAGG
>PVIA01018547.1:0-12500 GCA_004024845.1 Tonatia bakeri | reverse complement strand
TCTTTGGGGGGCACTTGGGGGAGGGGCACTTGGGAGGAGGCTGGCACTGTTGCTGGTTCTGCTGGCAGGACATCTTGGCAGGAGGTGAGGGAGCCTAGACAAAACAGAAGCAGCTTGTCAGTTCAGAACCCACGGTTCAGTGCCTCCTGGCTCTTGATTTTCTGGACCTCCAATTCTAAGACCAGCTACTTCCTAAGCCAAGGCTACAGGAGGGAGAAGGCCACTGATATGGGGGTTAGCTTGATCAAGCAAGATGCCTCCCACTGTGCTCTCCACCCAGCACCTGATGTTGCCAATCTAACTGGGCATCCATCCATAGGGACTCCCTCCTGGCCCTCACTTCCTGCACTGCTGCCCTCTCTGGGCCCAGCTCTGGGATTCAGTGAAAATTCCAGGCCCCTCAGGTTCCCTCTCCTCTGCTATGACCCTCATGTTCCTCTGTAGCATCTCAGCTAGAGTCCCATGCCCTGCTGAATACTCACTGGATGCAGAGGAGGCAGGAGAAGACTTGTCTTGAGGAAGCTGTGGATAGGGAGCCCAGGGCAGGAGCCCTTTTATCCTGTGCTGGGTTTGTGACACATGGCCTGAGCATCCTGCTGCTTTCACAACCAGGGGAGATGACAACGCCACATATGTCCTAATTGCCTGCCTCCAGTGTCTTCCTGGGCTGGAACCTAAAGTTCTAATAAGATGGGACCAGGATGTCCTTGGACTGCCAAATACTTCCCATTCAAGTCTGCTTTGGACCTGCTGCTGCACCCTCATTCGTTCACTTCCATGCTTTGACTCAGGCTCTTTTGCTTCACTTAACAGTAATAATATAGACTAACATCTGACATGTTTGTTCTTCTGAGTACCTCACAGACTGAATGGGCCATCACTTAGGCAAGGGAATATATTGACTCTGATGAAAGGTACTAAAATAGAACTGTTTACAAAGACCTTAGGCCTAAGAGTACAGCTTTGGAGGTCACTGCCCCATTGCCCTGCAGGTCCCAAAGGGAGATGGAGCCTTCAGATGTTCTCTGGGAAGTGACAGCCAGACAAGGTCATTGTCTTGTGGGAATGTGATGTGGCCTGAAGGATGGAGGTTTGAAGCCAACTGCTACATAAGACAGAAAAATTCCTACGTGGGCCTCATGGTCCCTACATGGCAGCATGGGGAGCAGCAGAAGTGTTAGAGTGGCGAAAGGTCTTACAACTCTCGCTGTGGCAGGATTAACAATAGATATTATTAAGAAGAAGGTGGAAGAGGACTGTAAAGAGGAGTAGTAAGATGGGGAGAAAAAGGTCTTTTCATTGTGCCTCCATGTGTCCATTTCTCCTTGACTGTGGCATATGTCCTATTAGTTCTAACACAGCAGAAGCTGACAGAAGGAAAAGTTTCATGTGCTTGGAAAAGTTAAGAAAAAATTGTGCAAATGATGACAATAAACCATCTTACGAACATAGTTAATCACTGTGAAGCTGACGATGGCAGACATGGTTTGTGAGCCTCATTTGACCTCATAATAGCTAAACCTCATGATAGCTGAGCTTTATGTAAACAAATGCTATTTTTCCATTTTTTTCCATTATGATATGACAGACATGTCCCTCATCAAATTTTATCTCAATTAATGATAATACAAAGTAGTACTTTATATTTACCATATTTTACCAAAAAGATCATCAGGACTTTAACATTCATGTATTTAAATTTAGTTAAATAAAATTAAGTAAAATTTCATTAGAGCTAATGTTTCTGATATGCTACAAACTTAAAGGACTGGTTATCTGTTTTTAAGTACTAAATTAATAGTAAAGGCCACAGTTTCCTTTTTCTTTCTAATCTACAATTTACTCATTTTGAATCAGTGATTCCAAAAGTTCTTTCAAGTTCTGCATCAGAACACGACTGGTCCTAGACAGAGAGGATGGAGTGTCTGATGGGGGACTGGAGAAAGCTGGGCAGGTTTCCAGTCCTCTCTGCTTAAAAATAAGACCACAGTTTCCCTCTGAGTGTTATTTTTAGTTTCAGTCTAACTATTGCACTCATTTTAGGCCAGCCAGGTGAACTTCTCTGTGTGTTACTCCAGATTCCTCGGGATGTCAGGGCTACTAAAACATCCTTAAAGGGATCCACATTTGGAGTCACTTCACGCCCTGGGCCATGGGTTCAAGTATCTTCTTCTATCATCTCAAACTCACAGCGGACTCTTCTGAGAAGGACAGGAAGGGCTGTAATGTGGGGAGGTTCAGTAAGGGAGGTGTGGGGTGAAGGCACTAACAGCAGCCATTCACTCACTCTGGTGATTGTCCCAGAATATGCCCAACTACGTGGCAAGGCTGAAGAGGAACCGGAAGTGGGAGAAGTCACCTATTTGCCAGGTGATGCCTAAGGCAGGGGCAGCCTGAGTGAAAGGGTGCCCTCAGGGAAATCTGGGAGCCCTGCCAGCTGCCCTCAGAACCTCCTCCAGGACCCTTGTTGGAGACATTACTCCATGGCTTTTCTCCTCAGCCCAAAGTTTGATCTTAGCCTCTCTTCTTTCTAATTGCCATCACCAGTCCTATCTCCTGTAATACTCTCACTTAAGTCATTCCCACAATTGTCATCTGAGAAGCACATTCTGAGTCCCAGGTAGGGCCAGCAAGGATCCTGCTCAGCTTGGATTTCAGCAGTGAAGGCGAGGCAAGTTCTCTGCCTTCAGTGATCTTACAACATAGAAGAGAGGATAAACACCAACCAAGTATTTACTTTTGGGATGATTGAGCCCTGAGGCAAAAAGGTAAGTGTAATAGGGGCTGATGTTGTCTCAGAGTTCAAGCCTAGGTTTTCCAGAAATAAGTACAGAGGCCATTTTTAATCCCAGTAATGAGCAATTTTCAGTTGTTCTGGGGCTACACTTTGGGTGTAATGCAAGCCCTTGGTCAGTGTGGCTCAAACTATTTCAGAACCAGCCAGCAGAAGTGTGTTCCACACTCAGCCCTGAGTCCCTGTCTCCATTTCCTGATGTTCCCATTCTTCTCCTTCTTGAAGTAGAGCACCTTCATCCCACACCTCCCTCGCCAAACCTCCCCCAGGTCACAGCCCTCCCTGTCCTTCTAAGAAGAGACCAATGTGAACCTGAGATGACAGAAGAAGATACTTGAATCCATGGCCCAGGACATGTAGTGACTGCAAATGTGGGCCCTTTAGGGACGTTTTAGTAGCCCTGACATCCTGAGGAATCTGGAATAACCCATGGAGAAGAAGTTCACTTGGCTGGCCCAAAATGAGGATTGTATGACCAATAATAGCACACATATTATCTCTGGAACAGGAATTGCTTTATCTGTCATCCAGCTTCAGGGTGAGACTTCTGAGCAAGACATATTAGTAATAAATGAGCAAACAAATAAATAGGGACTTGCCCTCCTCCTTTGTGACTTATGACTGATGTTGTGAAAAGTGGAAGATGAGATGAGCAAGCCTGAAAACAGTGTGTTAGGAAGATATTTATTCCTGGAGTTTGCCATTTAGTGTCTTGTTATTAGATGTCACGTGCACAGATTTAGATGAACAAATCTTTTGTTTGTAAAAAATGCTTATCATTGGTCCATGCAAGGTCTTCTTAATTAATCTGTCTGCTTATCTGTCTATTTATTTATCTATCTATCTGACATCATCAGCATCCTATTATTTATTTATTTATTTAATTTTTTTAAAATATATTTTATTGATTATCTTATTACAGTTGTCCCATTTTTTCTCCTCTTTATTGCCCTCCATTTGCACTGCCCCTCCCACCAGCATTTCCCCCACCTTAGTTCACGTTCATGGGTCATACCTATAAATTCTTTGGTTTCTTCATTTCCTATACTATTTAACCTTCCCTGTCTACTTTGTACCTACCATTTATACTTCTTATTCCCCACGCCTTTTCCCCATCTTCCCCCCCTCCCCCTCCCTACTGATAACCCTCCATGTGATCTCCATTTATGTGATTCTGTTCCTGTTCTAAGTGTTTGCTTAGTTTGTTTTCATTTTTTTCTAGGTTCAGTTGTTGATAGTTATGTATTTGTTGTCATTTTACTGTTCATATTTTTGATCATCTTCTTTTCCTTAGATAAGTCCTTTTAACATTCATGTAGGGCTTGGTGATGATGAACTCCTTTAACTTGACCTTATCTGGGAAGCACTTTATCTGCCCTTCCATTCTAAATGATAGCTTTGCTGGATAGAGTCATCTTGGATGTAGGTCCTTGCCTTTCATGACTTTGAATATTTCTTTCCAGCCCCTTCTTACCTGTAAGGTTTCTTTTGAGAAATCAGCTGATAGTCTGATGGGAACTCCTTTGTAGGTAGCTGTCTCCTTTTCTCTTGCTGCTTTTAAGTTTCTCTCCATATCTTTAATCTTGGATAATGTAATTATGATGTACCTTGGTGCATGTTTCTTTGAGTCCAACTTCTTTGGGGCTCTCTGGTCTTCCTGAACTTTCTGGAAGTCTATTTCCCTTGCCAGATTAGGAAAGTTCTCCATTAGTTTTTCAAATAAATTTTCAATTTCTTGCTCTTGCTCTGCTGCTTCTGGCACCCCTATAATTTAGATATTGGAACATTTAAAGTTGTCCCAGAGGTTCCTAAGCCTCTTTTCATTTTTTTTTTTGAATTCTTGTTTTTTTGTTCTATTCTAGTTGAATGTTTATTTCTTCCTTCTACTCCAAATTGTTGATTTGAGTCCCACTTTCCTTCCCATAGTGGCATTTTGGTTGCCTGTACATTTTCCTTTATTTCACTTTGCATAGCCTTCACTTCTTCCTCTATTATATGCCCATACTCAACCATTTCTGTGAGCATCCTGATTACTAGTGTTTTGAACTCTGCATCAGATAAGGTTGGCTAGCTCTTCATTGCTTAGTTCTATTTTTGGAGCTTTGACCTGTTCTTTCATTTAGGTCATATTTTTTTTTGTCTCTGTGCCTTTTAGTAATAAAGGGCAGAGCCTTAGGTATTCACCAGGGTGGGACAACCCACATCACTGTGTTGTGGCACTGTTTGTGGGGGAGGGGTCCAAAAGAGAACAATGCGGTTTGCTCATCTCTCTGCCAACTTTCAGTCACTTCTTCTGCTTCCTACAAACAAACTGGGCCATTCTGGTGCTATTTATCAGGTGTGTGGGCTTGTGTACACTTTAGGACCCTGTGGGTCTCTCCAACAAACTCTCCTGTGAGGGTGAGAGTTTCTTCTGCCACTGCAATTCCCACAGGTTTTTACAGTGAGAGGTTTTAAGTCTTTATTTACCCCTGGTGGGACCTTGGGTTACATGGTCTATCTCACTCCCCTGTTGTTCCTCCTGATTTATCTGTGCATGAATGTGGGACTGACTGGTCTGCCAGCCTCTACCTCACCTACCCAATCGTCCAGCTGCCGCCTTGCCTTCAGTCCTATTCACCTCGGCTTCCAGTCTCTGCCCTACCTCCTGGTCTGGATGAATATTTCTTCTTTAACTCCTTAGTTTTTGAACTTCCATACTGTTTGATTTTTCTGACAGTTCTGGTTATTTTTTATTTTTAAATTTGTGATGCAGACCCTGGCTTGTGGGATCCACCATATTGTGGATGAGATATGAGACATTCACATGGACTACGGAGTCCTGTGGAGGAAAAGAGCAAGCTTTGCTTTTCTCTCAAGGGGAGCAAAAGCTGCGGCCCTTGCCATGTCCAGCCTTTATTGGGTTTCTCGGCACATTACATGATGGTCCTCATTTACTATGTACAGGTTGCTTTAGGTGGTTACCTTTTACAGAAAACAAAGGAGTTGATGTTACTAATCACATCACAGAAGAAGGATATTTGCAAATGAAAAGGGAGAAGTAGTTGAACCAGTTACACTCCATACTGGGGAGTTTTAGCTTGGATATTAGGAAGTTACAGTAAGCACTGGCCGTCTCAATTCAGGGTGAGGGAGTTTTATCAAAAGCAAGTCTCAAAGCAGTCTAGGTACATTGCAGGCCTGATTCCCCATGGGAGAACCTATTCATGGGTGTGGGTCCTGTGCATCTCTGAGTGGGAGCTGGGCCCATGCCACGCAGAACGGTCTCCTACAAATTTGTTGTTGTCCTTTTGGTTGTGCGAGGAAGCAAAGTACACTTACCTACACCTTCATCCTGGTGGGTAGTCTTCTCTATTTATTTTTTAAATAACAAACAAAAATCCACCATGCAAGTGAAGATGAGAACTTTGATAGTAAGTTATATGTACCTACGTAGTTTTCAAGGGAAATCTAAGCCCCTACTTGCCCCTGCTGATGTAACCACCATCCTGAATCTTGTATTTATCATTGTTTGCTTCCTTTTGATACATTTTTTTATCACATTTACTACATGTATTCCTAAAAAGTACTATTTTATTCTGTTTTCAAGTCAGATTTCCTGAGGTATATTTTATAAGCAGGAAATAATCACCCATTTAAACTATACAATTCTGTGAGTTTTGACTAACATACACCATTGTGTAAACAGAAATACAGTGAAGATAAAGACCAATTCCATTGCTCTAATATATATTCTCATGACCTATGTAGCCAGCCCTTCCCCACACCACAGTTGGGCAACCACTGATCCATTCCTGTTCCTTATAATTTTGCCTTTTCCAGAAGGTCGTGTAATTGGAATCATATACTACCTAGCATTAAAGGCGTGCTTTTTTTTCACACAGAATGATACACTTGACATTTATTCTGTCATTTCATATATTAGTAGTTCATTCCTTCTTTACTGCTAAACAGCATTCCATTCTGTGGATGTATCACATTTTTTATCCATTCATCTATTGAAGAACATGGGCTGTTCCCAGTTCATGGCAATTATGAATAAAGTCACTTATTACCACTGACTTAACAGGTGTTTCTGTGAACATGAATTTTATTTCTCTTGGTAAAGTTCCTAAGAATAGGGTTTCTAGAGCAAATGGTATGTTTTATTTTTTAAGAAGCTGGCAAACTTTTCCAAAGTGGCTGTATAATTTTGTGTTCCTGCCAGCTACAACTGAGGATCTAGTTGCTCCGTGATCTTGATTGTACTTGGCATTGCCAATTACTACTATTGTTATTATTTATTTTATCCATTATAATGTGTGCAAAGTGGTGTCTCATGTTGTTCCCAATTTACATTTCCCTAATGACTAATGATGTTGAGTATTTTTTCACGTGCCTGCTTGCCATCCAATATCTTTGTTGAAATGACTGTTCAAATATTTTGTCCATTTTTAATGTTTGTCTCTTTTTTATTATTTATTTTTAGCATTTTTATATCTTATAGATATAAGTAATTCATCAAATAAGTGTTTTGCAAGTATTTTCTCTAAGACTGAATTTTCTTCAAATTTTTTAACAGTGTCTTTTGAAAAGTGAAAAATTTTAATTTTGATGAAGTCTAATTTATTAAGTTTTTTTAAATGGTTTCTTTCTTGTCATACTAAAAATTTTTGCATAACCCAAAATCACAAAGATTTTTTCTAGTATTTTATTCTACAAGTTTTATAGCCTTATGTTTTACCTTTAGAACCATTTTATATATTGAGTTAATTTTTGTATGTAGATATCAGATACAATTCATTTTTATACATAAAGATGTTCAATTGTTTCAGCATCCTCTCTTGAAATAACTGTCCTTATTTTGTTTAATTTTTGTTTAAAATAAATTTGTCATATATCCTGGGTCTATGTTGGACTCCATGTTCTTTTCCATAGATCTATCCTTGCCTTTCTCCCAGTCTTAGGAGGAAGCCAATCTTTCTCTCTATCAGGTGTGATATTAGCTGTAGAGTTTTTGTAAATGCCCTTTATCAGATTGAAGATGTTTTCTTTTATTCCACATTCTGAGAGTTTTTATGCTGAATTGATACTGGATTTTTTTCAAATGTTTTTTTTCTGCATACATTTAGGTAATCACATGTTTCCCCCCCTTTAGCTGAATTCTCTTTAGTGAATGCAGTGTTGTTTCAACCATTTCCACACTCGTCTTAGAATTGCTGTCTGGATTTTTCTTTTTTTATATTTACAAAAAACACATAATTTTACATATTGAATGTCTCATATAATGTGTGACCTAAATATAAGCTGCTTTTTCCCAGTCTGTGCACACAAGATGAAATCACAATAAATATATTTGCCCAAATCACAGTAGCTGAAAATGACCACCCAAATAGTCACAAACTATCTCTGTTCTCTGTTCAATTTGTTGGAATCTCCAAAGGGAAGTGCCACATGGTTGTGAGGCCAGTCTGACAGTGCTTGTTGCCACACTGTCTACGCAGCTCCTCCTGCCCTCATCCAGCTCACACGTCCTAGTTTACGACTGGTGTCCCGGTGTGATTTCCCAGTAGTGTCCTGGGTTGGATGATAACAGAGAGAGAAGAGATGGAAGCGGTACTAAGCATCACATGTGGGGCTGCTCAGAAGGTCTGGCCTGACCTTGATATGTGACTGGGAGAAGAATATCACCCACTGTCCTCTTCCAGAGTCCTTGCTTTCCTGTTGGCAGGTCTTCCTTCTCTGTCAAGTTCCTATATTTAACACACTTCAAATGACCATTAGCTGTGGGCCAGGCACCATGCTCAGCACTGGGGATACCTTTGTAAAGGAGACAACAGCCTGTCCTCACAGGGCTGACAATCTAGCAGAGAAGAATCACAAATGGTGAATTATAACCTGGAATATGTTAAAGAGAAGTTGCAGGTTTTTTGGAACTCTTAAGAAACTAATTCATGGGTTCAGATTTCTGCAAAAATGAATAGTTTTCCTCTGTGACTTATAGTTCAACAGAAGCCAGTACTTTGTACTTTTTGGTCAAAATTGGTATACTCCTGAGTCATTAGGCAACAACAGCTGAAGAGTAACATCCATCTCAGCGGTTGGGTAAGTTCCAAAGTTGTGGGTAGCTCTCAGTGGGGAGACTTCCCTGCCTTCCCTGAAATGCAGTGACTTCTGTCTGGCTTCCTCCAGGCTCTGTCCAAGGTTCCTTGTTGCAGTAGCCCCTGCTTTAGTCCTGGAGTTTTTGCTTACTGATTTTCTGTCCACCTCAGCAAGGAGCATCCTCTTCACAACCCCTTCCATTCTCACAGAGCAGCTGCTCCTTCATGACAGAAGCACAGCTGGAAAGCGTGGCCCATCCTTCATCCTGGACCAGGAGGGGAGCTCCCTGAGGGTCAGTGCTGGGAGCAGCCTGTACTCAGGAGCCTGGCACCCTGTAGTGTGGAGATATAGGAGGGAACACAGTTCATTTCTGATGCCTCTTCTTTAAAATGCACTCAGAAAAGCTAAATATCAATTCATCAATAATAAGAAATGAAGCAAACACAACACTGTCCTTCCTCATCTCAGGGACAGGACTGTGTGAAGCCGCCTTCCAGAACAGGAGGCTCAGCTTCTCTGAGAGAAAGGGAGTGAGGGAGCATGGGAATATTACCCAGTCTCTTATTTTGAGGATGTCTGTTGCTTGCATTTCATCCACATGTCAATTTCCCTTTTACATGGTGTCTAGCATTTCTGGAATGTAAACTACCTCCTTACAACCATTGATAACATTCCATATGGATTCAGGCTCTAACACGGGTCAGTTGATAATTTTTCTTGGTACTAGAATTTCAATTCAAGCCCAACCCTGAAACCATAGCATCTAAATATTCTCAAGTCCTAAAGAGAGCCCCAGGGAAGTCTCAGATTGCCTCTGTATATATTAGGAAATTGTAGAAGAAACCTCATTATTAACACCATCATATGGGGGCAGGAAGCTAGGAATTTTATGAAAACTGTCAGAGCAGAGGATGATTTTTCTAGTAGGATATAGGTAGTGGGGAGAGGAGGCTTCTTAAACACTCTGAGCAGGGTGCTTGACCCACAGCTATTGCTCATTTAGTTAAACATCGGATTTTGGGAATTAATGACTGAGTAAGAAGAAATTTGGGAGGAAGCTGGCACTAGGAGAGGACAAACCACAAAGACAGGCCCGACCTTCTGAGGGGCCCCATGGATGATGGTTGCACCACTTCCATCTCTTCTCTCTATATTATCATCCAAACCAGGATGCTACTGAGTAATGCCATTGGGAAGCCAGCTATAAACTAGAACTTTCTAGGTATCCCAGGAGGGAGAGTACATATTTTTGTGGCATTATCTAAGCTTGCCCCATCCAACAAAGCTGATGAAAATAGAAATGAGTTTCTCTTTATTCTTCCCCCCTTCATCCTCATCACAGAGTCTACATGGAAAATAGTTTCTCCTTTCATCACTCATAATTTCCCTTTTCCAATCCAGCATCTAGTTGTGGGGTTCTCATGACGTGAGGAAAATGGCTGCCACATCTGAAAGGAGAGTGAGACCAAAAGTGTGGCCTGGGAGGTGGGAAGGGTGAAGAGCCTATTCTGGAAGTGAGAGAATGTCAGCAAGGGTGCAATTCCTTCCCACACTGTCTGCACCACCTCCTCCTGAGCTAACACCCAAAAACCCAATATAAGTCCTCCATAGGGTCTCACTCATGGGATCAATATACTTCAATATGGTTGAGTTATAGAGTGAAGTGAGAAAAACAAAATTGTCTAAAGGCAGGAAGCCAGTCCTATAGGTTTTAATGGTTATTAAAGAGTAAAACACATATCCTATAAAAAAGACTTAATTCAAAATCATTTAATTAACAGTGTGTGCTCCTTTACAACCTGCTTTTCACCAGTTAACAAAAGGCCATGAGCATTTTTCTTCATAAGAAAATACATGAGGTCTGTCCTGAAAAAGTCCAGCCACTTTTAACATAATGAAATGATTTGTGCAACCTATGTATCCTGACAGCTATTGAGAGTGGACTGGAATGAGCATGCATCAACAATGATGACTTCACTGTAGTTGTCAGTAGGTGTGGTAGACACCACTGAGCAAGCATGTGTACTGTGTGGTTGTCAAATTCAAAATGACTGAGTGAATAGAGCAATGAATCTGTATCTGATTTTGCATTAAGCTTGAATGTTCCTCTGTGTAAACTCTTAGTATGATTCAGAAGCCTGCAGCTATGGGAAATCGGGGATTGGCAGGTCCATCATGACAACATGCCCTCTCATGCATTATGTTTCATGCAGAGTTTCTTTTGTGAAGCATCAAATCACCCAGTTGACTCAACCCCCTATAGCCCAGATCTGGCGCCCTGCAACTTCTGGCTTTTCCCAAAACTAAAATCACCTTTGAAAGGGAAAAGATTTCAGACCATTGATGAGATTCAGGAAAATTTGAGGGGGCAGCTGATGGCAATTGGGAGAACTGTTTGAGGTCTCAAGGTGCCTACTTCGAAGGGGACTGAGGCATCATTGTCCTATGTACAATATTTCTTGTATCTTGTATCTTCTTCAATAAATGTCTCTATTTTTCATATTACATGGCTGGATACCTTCTGGACAGGTATCATAAATCCATAATATAATGTTATTGTAATAGCAAAAGTTACTTAGATTATAGATGGATTACTAAACTTTGTAGTTCTAATTATATTTATATTTTTTTACTATAGCTACATATTATAATAGACTCAACTGTGCAATAGTCTTAAGTTTAGATAAATTCACTAAAAAATACACATTTTCAACTCTGGTCAATGTTCTTATTTGTCCATCAACACCTAGCTGGGTCTGCTCCCTTCATGCCTGAAACTCCATGCTGTTCCCTGGGGTACCATGAGGTCATCTGTGGGCTCCCTCCACAAGACAAGGCCCTGTACCAGTCATGATCCCTTGCCCACATCTCATTGCCAGGAGTGCAGGAGGTTAGAGTGGATTACATCTGAAGGCCATGGTCACTGGAGCAGCCTGGAGATGTTGTATCCATTAAATTACACTTGCCACTTGGAATTGTTTTATGATTTATCCATTTGTCTTTGTGGGTCTGTCTCAATAGAATGCAAGAACAGAATTCTTTCACAGCCATCCCTGCTCTTAGAAAAGTACCTGAGATAGGCTGAATCAAGGTAGATGAGAAAAGGAAGGAAGGCAGGAAGGAAGGAAGGCCAGATTCCCCGGAAGCCCCCAAGGGAGTCATGTGGATAGTCATTATGCTTCCTTCTTGAACCTCATTAGTTGGATATTATGCAAGTGCTCAGGATAAAGGCTGGAAGCTTAGTCCTGGGGGTGTGCCGGCTGTTACCTCCCACTGCTTGTGAAAGCAGCAGCATACTCAGGCCATGTGTCACAAACCCAGCACAGGATAAAAGGGTAGGAAGCTATCCTACGTTTCTCATCCACGTCCTCCTCAGAAACAGCCTTCTCCTGCTCCTCTACATCTGGTGAGTGTCTGGAATGGTACAGAACCTCAGCTGAGGGTGTTAGAGAGACAGGCTCAGATCTGAATGGAGCCAGCAGAAGAGGCCCCTAGTGGGCGGCAGTCGGGGGAGGGTGATGGTAAGGAAGGAGCCACTCAGGCACCTGTCAGGGGCTGTCAACCCCAAAAGCCACAGGTGCTCAGGATTCTTTCCCATTCTTGTTCTGAGCATGCCCTCAGGGAT